>NDGM011186250.1:0-19563 GCA_002564305.1 Octomys mimax
CTACCAATTTGGTTTGAAACTGTCTCATTGCGATTTGTTTCTCAATAAAATTATGGGAAAAAAGTAAAGCACAACTAACTGGGGTGGTAAAAGTAGGAAAGAAGGAAGGGAAAAGAAATGCACACACACACACACACACACACACACAAGATAGCTAAGATAACTATACCACTAATTTCTATTAGTTCATTGACAGGAATGATTCTACCATATATTGTTTGGTCGGTTTTGCATGCTTATGTCTTATAATCTGCGCATCTATTTTGTGCCACAAGGTGCCTCAGTAATTTAGGGAAGAAAATTGTTTTCAAGAAGCACTAAATTATGAAAATATAAATAATATGATAATTCTTTTGCCATACTTGTCTGTAAAAAGTGAAGATATATAAAACTTAAAAATTCAAAATAAAATTATAAAACAACTCAAAATTTAAATACACAGGTCATAAAGAAGATATAAATCTCATGGGCATCTGAAAATGTATAATATTATTGCAGGGAAATACAAATTGAAATCATAATAACATACCAGCAAACTCCTACAATGTTGAGAGTGTCACATATTTCTAAGGATATAAAGCAATCAGAAGTGTTGTATAATTTTTGAAGGACCGTAAAGTTGTATATCTGCCTTGCAAGATTATATAACAATTTAGCAATTAGTTTTAAAATGAAATGAGTACTTTACTTGTAGCCTAAAACTTTCATTCCTATGTATTTGCCTAAGAAGAATATAAATTTTTATTCACAAAGAAAGAAAACGTTGTACAAAACCTTTCAGTGTAGTTTTATTCATAAGACTTTCTAGCTGGAATCAACCCAAATAACTATCAGAACAATGACTACACAGGTCAATGGCTAAATATCAATACTTTCATATAATGAAGTATTAATGAGATCTAAAACGTTTAATGCACAAAACAGCATGGATATAATTCAAAAAGTATGTTGAAAAAATGAAGTCAAACACCTAAGACTACTTTCTATGGTTTTGCATTTATATGAAAATCAGCAATATATGAACTAATCTTCAATGAGAGAAAGCTTATCAGCCCCAGATTTTGTGTGCTGAGAGCAGGGAGCAGAGCTGGGATGGGATACAGGGTTAATTTAAGGATATATGTCACAATGTTTTATATCTTGATAGGGAGATTATGTACATCTAAAGTAATACTTCAATTCATGAATGCTTCCATTCTTTAATTGGGTTGAGGACAGAAGCATTAGGCAAAATTTTGCTTCTGTTCTCAAACTGCACATGGGATGATTAACAAGACTACAGCTATCTTCCCCAGGCAAATTATGTTCATGAAGCAAGGAGATTTACATATTCAAACTCATCAGGTTAAATGCTTAAAGTAAGTGTAATATGTACAATAAAGCCAAATCTGTCCAACTCCATCTACCTTCCAGTTCTTCAAGGAAACAGTCTTTATGAATATTTGTTACTCTGCAGGATGTTTTGGTTTCCCAATTGGTGAGTAACCATAGTTTTAGAAATATTTAGTGTACTTTTCCCTTACTTATTTTCAGAGATTTTTTTCCCTGTATACTCAGAATTAATGAAATATTTTAAATTTTAACATGAAACTTTGTTAGTTTGGATCAAAGAGGTAATGGTTAGGAAAAAGGAATGAGAAGCCTAAATTATAAGATAATCTTGAAGACACATAGCTTCGTCACTTTTAGGTAGATAGTGTAATCTGAACCGTCCTGATCAAGGAAGCCTAAAAGAAATTCTGTGGTTGAACAGATCCGAATGATTCCCAATTAACATACCAAAGCACTCCACAAAATCCTGTTGATAGAAGCTTATGTGCAGGAGTCCTTTCAAGTGAAACCACTATTTTAAAATTTTAATTTGTATCTTTAAATATTTTCATATCAGAAATCTGGTTCTTTTGAAAATCTTTTTTGGAGAATGAAAAGGAGAAAGCAAAATGTAAACACACTTTCCTGAGGAATGCATAAAAATATTCAATTAGTAAACGCAGAATTAAAGAGGTTTAGCTGAAGTTTTTTAAAAAATGGATATACTTATCCAAATATCTAACTTTAAGAATGATTCTAAAAGGCAGGTCTGCAAGTTACCCCTTGGAGTTGAAAGAGAATTCATATGTGTGACAAGTTCCAAGAATTTCTCTCCCAAGGGAAAGTATTTGCAGTGGGAGGCAGACGAAAGCCTCTTTTATATTAATTTCTTGAGCTGCTTGTAGCCAGAACCATCCCCTCTCTGCTCCCTGTCACTTTTGGAGGTCTTTGAGCCCAGCCCAAACTGCCTGCCTGTCCCAACAGTGGTGTTTTCTTATCAAAGAAGCATTGGCACAGCCTCTCAGTTCTGTGCAGGATTGAAAAGCCTTTGAAACTGGTGCAGCCTGACTGCACAGCTAGTAATAAGCATTAGAGAAAAACACGCAGCTCATTTGTTTAAAAGTTCATTCGCTTCAGTGTGATTTAGACAGATGTGAGGTGGGTTTTGCTTAGTACTGCTCAGCCCCATGGCAAGGCATAGCTAGGTCTCCTTTCAAAGACTTCCTCAGTCCCTTCCCATTGCTGAGCTTCTGCAACAATGGGGCTTTGAAAGGGGGGAAAAAAAGAAAAGGAAAAAGAGAAAGAGATGGCACCAGTGGGAGAGGCCGACAGCTCAGTCCAACTCAAACAGCCCTGCTAGTGTCCAGGACAGAGGTGCACATCTGAAGGTGAGAATGAGGTCTGGGTTCAGAACAGCCCATAGAATTAATTTAAAAGAATTTCTCCACCCATTTCCTGTAAAGACAGCAGCAGCAGCAGCTCTGGTAAAATGCTTCCTAGATCACAGGGCAGCTAGCCATGTAGATTCTGCCGTATTTCCAGAGAATACCATTTCAGGGAACTAAATCTGAGAAATAGTAGATTCTGGAGTTATTTTCTGACAGGCCCAAACAACAAATAAAAGCCATTCATGTTTTTTCATTGGCTAGGGCACCCACAAGTCAATGTGCACATCACTAAGGGCAGTTTATTTCCTTTAAAAACAATGCTGTTTAGAAAGCCTGGTGCCTCTTAGTCACGACGTATGCGGAGTAACAGTCCTTCTGCGATGTGAAGCCTTCAGTACAATCAAGATATGTTTGTGCTAGGCTATGTGGACACATTGATAGTACTGAGGTATGATGCTAATTCCACAAGCAAACGGATCTATTGTTATGATCTTGCTGAGAGCTTAGAAATTGCTTTCATATTTAAAACCTTATTTGGAGAGCTGTCAGGCTATTGATAATACAAAGCCAGTTGAAGTATGCCAGAGATTTTTTGACATAAATCTGAAAAGGTAGGTACACTTGATAAAAAATAATGTTTATGAGTATGATGTATTTAAAAATGCATTTTGAGGTCATCCTTTTAAAGCACACAAAATGTGTCTATACAATTACAACTGTGACATTTCACTGCTTATAAACTAACATAAAACCTCAAAGAATGAAGGGTAATTTGAAGTGTAGTGAAGAGAGGGTAATAATTTAATTAGGACTGAAGTTTCTATACCCTTTAATTGAATAGTTTTATGATGACTTGACTATGGCTAAACCCAGTGAAAATTCAGTTATCCACAGAGATGCTTTATGAATAGATAGAGTTTGAATGTACCTTGAAGACCCTATGAAATAATCTGTGAATTAGCTCTGTAGGATGATAAGGCTGTGAATATATTATATGGGAAAAGGTTTGGAGTTGAACAAATAATTTGAATTCTGTCTGGGTTACCAATTATCTAAATGACCTCTAAATGTGACTGGCTGTGGGATCATTTGCTCCGACAGCTGACTCCACTATAGAGACCAACAGCAGGCGGTTTATGACAATGTAGTCTTGGGACAGACTTGCTAAAAAGAGAGAAAAGAGGTAAGAACCAGGAGAGAAAAGAGTCACCTTGTGATGTCTGACAAAAACAAAACTAATGATAAAAAATTACATAGAGTGATTCTAGAATGCTCCAGCCTGTATATGTAGCCTCTACCAGTTATTGGAAGAGGACCACAGAAGAAAGGAGGGCAACCTTGAACGATGAGCTCTCTTCAGCTGATGAAGTCCTTGAGGAGCTCAGAGATTTGAGCTGCCTACTGCTACAACTCCCAAGAGCCTCTAGGGGATATGGCTTGTTCAGTGTCCACCACTGCAATGAACACACACACACACACACACACACACACACGGAGTTTCTTACAAGATGGAGGGAACAGCACCTACAAAACATAGGTTTAGCCTATCACAAGGTATGTAACAAATTATCATAATCAATACAGATTTCAAAATGGACATTATTATTATTTGAACAACAGACCAGGAAACTATCCTACAACTAATTATATTAAATAATTGAAACATTTTAGTTAATAAAATTCGTTGAAAATATACCATATGGAATAAATTAGAAGAATTAGTTTGTTTCTTATTTACAAACATTGCAAAAGCAATTAAGCAGTAAATAAATAGAGCCTCAGGCCTCCTAAATGGATTAGTTTCACTCTTTTTAGGTGAAACACAGCTAAGACTCAGGTATCAGTAGTTGAGATGTGTAAACTGGTGTTGAATCTGCAGTAGTATTGTTTGTTTTGCTTAACGTTGCTTTACTGATGCTGTCAAATATTACAGCATACCTGGTGACTATTATACTCATGCAGATCTGTTGTTCTTTAACTTTTATTAAACCAAATACATAACATCATTGATTTTTTGAAGCATCCCAGTACTTCATGGTGCTTTTTCATACCCCAAACCAAGTAGTAATGCATTTTTGTTTCTATCCATAGTTTGATATTTCAGGGATGTTTGCTGTTTGTCTCACTGTATTGGTAAGAGGCTAACTTATTTTTCAATGGTACTATTGTTTCATATGTAGGTTTTATTTGTGATTTTCTGTGTATCAGGTGAAACAAACTGTATACATTGTAACTTTTCTCTGTTGTATTCATCTTGTTGGGATTTAAGATATAAACAGAACAGTGAGACAATGGATGTATGTTGACAATGCTTTTTCCCAATGTTTCATCTGCATAGTATTTTTAAGTCTTTGGGTATATGAAACCTTTAAGTCTTTCTTTGGAATAGAGCAATTATCACTTTAAAAATATGAATCCACAAAATGAAAACCTTCTACAAGACATATTTTTGTCTTTTGTATATTCTGACCAAAAGGCAGAGATCTGCCTAATTCATATATTTCCTGGAATTCCAATAAAAAATTTAAATCATACTAATTTTTGAATGAAAACAATGATTTTTAACATATTCTATATTTTTTATCAGTCGTATGTTTCAGCTTATTATTTTCAGAGATGAGTAAATTAGTGATGTGTGTTAATTCTATATAGTTTAGCTTGCCACAAAATTTGTTATGTAAAATAAATTCTTAATAGTGATGAGATTCTCCTGTTGCTTTGTAGATTCAATTAAAAATGGATATTTTTGGTATTTTTTTTAATGTGTCAAGAGTTGCTCGGTTTTGGAATAGTGGTTTGAATGTATATATTTATTTGACTATTAATATTTTTGTTTCCTCACATGAAGTTTATACCATTATTTTATCTTAAATAACCCAAATAATTTTATAACCATATCAGAATAAAATAAAGTCAATTTTCAGGTTAGATTACTATTAAATTAAGTATACTGTATAGCTTCCAAGCAATTATAATAAAGAGGAGTCTGCCTATTTGTCAAATTTCAATAAGAGGGCCGGCCAGATAGCTCAGTGGGTTAAAGCTCCCCTTTAGGCAGGCTCAAAGAGCGGGATTTGATATCTGCTGGTCTGATCCCTGGTGTGCTATGCTGGCCCCGCCCTCAGAGTGCATTGAGACTGCAACTGAGAGGGGGTGTGGCAGCACGCACCCGTAATCCCAGCATTGAGAGGCTGAAAAATAGGAGAATCACTATGAGTCTGATTTATATAGTGAGACCCTGTAGGTCCTGCCCTAAATACAGAATACATACATACATACATACAAATGCATGAATAAAGAAGAGACTGTGAAACTGTACTGAGGTGGATAAAGACCAGCATTTCATTCCATAAATTCAAATGTCATCTTTTTACATAAAACAGGTGTATTCAGGGATGTTAGAGCTACAGAGTTACAGTTGTAATTTTCAAAAATCTTTTATTTGTTCATTCATTTGGGACAGGATCTCACTACACAGCTCAGACTCAAGTTATCCTCCTGTTTCTAGCCTCCTCAGCGCTGGGATTACAAATGTGTGCCACCATGCCCAGTATCATTGACTGGAAACACGCACCTGGCATTCTGGGGAAAGCACAGCATGTGGCTCCAGGGATCAAATCCGTGCCCTGTGCTTGCTAGACAGGTGCTTAGATCCCTGAGCTAGCTACTCAGCCCTAACAAGTCAGGAATTTAAAGGAGAAAGAATTTCACTACGTCTTCAGATGGGCCAGGAAACTAATATTTCTAAAGCAGCACTGGTGGGAGATTCAGCACCAAAGTCTCAGTCTCCTGATGCTTAATATGCTATACAATTTCTTCAGTATTTTATTCTTATTATGAATACTGTATATCTAAAACTTAAATGCAACATTTTTCAATGTTTGTCTTAGGTGGCATATCCTTAAACTCTTTCCTGAAACATGTTCATTGTGAAGTACTCAAGTCTTAATTCAGTCAAGCACCTAAAAATGGAATTCAAAAAACGGTGAAGGATGGGCCAAATAGCTCAGCGGATAAAAGCACCTGTGATCAGGCACAGGGGCCAGGGTTCAATTCCTGGTCCTGCCATGCTGACCCCGCCCCTGCGGCACACTGAGATGGTGATTGAGACTGGGCATGGTGGCACATGCCTGTAATCCCAGCTCTGGGGAGGCTGTAAACAGGTGGATCACTATGAGTCCATCTAGTAGTGAGACTCTGAACACACTGTAGACCCTTCCCTAAAATACAGAAAAAGAAATGGTGGAGAGATTTTCAAGGTATAGGACAGTATTAAAAACATTTTTTAAAAAAGTCTGTCTGAAGAGTATTAGGAACATCAACAGAAGGTTTAAAATTGAGGTGTAGGGGATGGGAAGATAGCTCAGTAGAATAAGGGCTTGTCTGGCAAGCAAAAAGTCCTGAGTTCAATCCCCGGTACAACAACAACAACAAAAAAAAAAAGAAAGAAAGAAAGAAAGAAATCGAGGTTGTATTATTCAGCTATGACAACCAATAAACATACCTTTTCATTGCTATCTTTTCATTAGCAATGAAAAGATATGTTTGCAACACAATTGCCAAGCACTGCCCTGGGTCAGGTGTACAGGGAGAAAACTGTATCCTGTAGTGGGACTTCAACAATTGATTTAAAAAGGCAAAGCCCAAATGATATAACATGGCCAGGGCTGTAGCTCAGTGGCACAGTGCCTGCGTGGCAAGCAGAAGGTCCTGAGTTCAATTCCTGGTGCAAAAAGAAATCATAATAACTGCATCTATAGCTTCAATTTTACAATTAAATTATAAAGGTTTTTTTTCCTTTAAGTTAATATATCTGAGACTAGATTAGAATATTCAGTTGGAGAATAAGCACAATTTTAATTTTGTCCTATAGAGTCTTTCAATGTCAAACAGTCAAGTCCATGCACTTTTTAATTTATAAACATAATCATCTTTGTTCATTTTTAAAAGTACATCAATAATTTAAAATAACAGTTTTTGTTTTTCAAAAATTATAATAAATTTCTAGTTTATAAGTAAGAATAATTTTAAAGAAATGACTCATTTTTATGACTTCTTGTCTCTTTTAAAAGAAATATTTTGTTGAGGCTGATAAATGAATATGACTAGTATGTGTAGTATTTATGTGTTTTTCTGGCTATAGCATAATGTATAAATTTAGGATTTTAAAATTATTTAGTCTGTATTTGTTTCATAACAGAGCTTTAATGCATAATTGACTTTAAACTCCTCTTACCACAAAAAGTGAAATACATTCCAACAGGCGACTCTGGCCTCCAAATGAACATTTTTAGACTGATGCACAGTAAGTCTGTTTAATTCCATTTTTTCCTGGCCAGACTCAGGAACTTTGTTAATATCTCTACCTTTTAAAACCATAATTGGTTCTATGAAAGCATAGATGCCCTATCTCTGGATCAGAATCAGCTCCTTCCACAGAACCCTGTATTTGACTTAAAGGAGAAGACCACAATTAATTTTTCCAACTATCAGCAAAATGTGTAGTGTTAACCATTTTATATAAGATTACATATGTTATATTAATCTAGATGGAATTTTAGTAGACTCTAAAACTCAGACAAAACTTTTGAAAACATTTTGTGGAAGGTGTTTCCTGTCACATATAAAGGATTTCCAAATAGATTTAGATAAAGAGAGGTTGCTGGGTGGATCATTCCATCTCTTCAATATTACACTTTCTTTCTCTAACACTACTGTGTAGTCATTGCATAAAATGCAAATAACAAAAATATTCTAATAAGTTCAAGTGTATGGAGCATTAAATATAATCTTCTCTGATGATGTCAAATTGTGTATAACATTCCTACATTCTTGAATTTTTTCTGGAATATGAGTGAACTCAGTCATCATCGGAATTGTAGTATCTGAAAAAGTACAGAGGAATCCAGTACAGAGAAAAGTCTCATTTGATAAACAGTTTGTCATTTTTATGCTAGGAATAACATTTTTGTAGGAATTTGATCTCATAATCATAGGGCATTTTTCTAGGCATTTTAAGATGCCATGTTTAACTCCATAGAAAAACTTAAAATAGTCCCATGATACATACTACCCAAAAAAGTTCATTATAATAGCCAGCAGACATCTATCCCCATTTATCCCCACTAATGGGATTTCTTCAGGAAAATGCTTTCTTCAGTTATACTCATGGTGGATGATGCAAGAGGACTAAAAGAACTTAAGGCAGCAGAATTCACTTCTGAATGCTATTTCTTAAGTTTGGTAATAAAGCTCTGGTAATTCTTCATGTACTTGGAAATCTGAAAAAATTCAGAGACTAAAAAAATTATAAGCACCACTAAGAAATTAGCTCTCTGAATTAATTGATTTTGAATGTACAATGCCCTTTTTTTATTCTACATAATGATTCTTGTTAACTCACAAATGGTATCTAAACATTATTTTGTACAATTCAATATCTTAGTAGTAATTAAGGCAGATTACCAGGCAAATGGAAGCCATTCGAGGTATTAAATTAGGAGCAATCCTTTGCTTCAGAATCAAGTAGATGAGGAAGTTCCTGCCTGTGTGATAATGCTCCACGTAATACTAAATATACAAAAGTAGATTGAAAGATTTTGCATTTTGGGTGTGTAGGCAGTGGCAATTCAGGAATATTTAGCACTAATGAAGAGCATCGGAGCAGTTGAAGCTAATTAGCATTTATCTTTCCTCCTTCACCCCGTCTTTCTATCATGCTTCATTCAGCCCTAAGTCTAAGCATGTCTTATTAGGAATAAAAGTGGGGCTTAAATCACCTCTCCTTGGGAAAATTGGCAGCTGAGCACCAGCCCTCTGCACTCATTTGTCAACTTCATCAGTGCATTCACAAAGGCGCCCTACTTTTGTCCGTTTACAAAGATACACCCTTATTTTTAAAATGTATTTTATAGGGCAACATTTAATTCATCAAAGAAAATATCACTTTTTCAAAATAGTAGCCAATCAAAGAAAATACTTGATTTCTTTTTTTTTAACCCTTTCTTTCTGACCATTTTAATCTGACTACAAAACTGTATTTTTAAGGATACAGTTGATATAATTCAGTTGTTAGAATCAGGCTGTATTTTTATCTGTGATAGCACAGTTTAAGGTGTAAGGTGGATGAGCAATTTCTCAAAAAGAAAATAATTTCCTTTTGTGTGCTGAGTTAGAAACAAAATGGTCATATATATATTTAAAATTTTCCTATTTTTCAACTCCTTTTGAAATCCTAGACAAATGCCTTAGCAATTTTTTAGTAGGATTGTTTTTCTCAGCCATACGCACTGGTCCCTTCTTCAGGTCTGCCCATATTTTCATTTACATCCAAAGTTCAGGTTTCTGGAAATTTACCAAGTTTCAAAATGTAATGAGTTCATTACTTGACTCATTAATTACTTCACTCATTCATTCATTCTTTAAATGTTGCTGCACATCTACAACTCGCTATAAAATGTAAGAAATAATTCCTCTTATACTGTGTAAGTTAAACAAAAAATGTTAGCTTTACTGAAAATTTTAAAATGTATCTTTAGCTGTTTTTGTTTGAGGGGGTGATTTTTCCCTCAACTTTGTTACCTCTTTCAGATGAGTGAAGTGGCTTACTGAGATTGAATTTTTCAAAATTGTAAGACCTGCAAGATGTATATAAGAAAGATGTTTTCACTTTAAACACTAAATAAAAAGTAGGGGGAGACTTTTTTTCACAGGCTCACTGTTTTAAAGCAAAAGAAATATAATTTACACTTTACAATTTAAGCAACTTATTTTAAATCCTTCATACTTCACATTCAGTAACCTTCCCTATGATTAGAATATACTTTTGGGGGGCGGTTCCTTTACAAGAACATTATGTCAATCAACATATGTCAAACAACATTATGTCATATCCTTCACTCTATTGCAAGTCATTAGTAGGAGTGAATTCCTTATGCTACATTCAGTCCTGTTGTCTCTGACTGTCAGGAGTACCAAGATAATATTTGCAAAATCTAAAAGATAGTTTTTAGGTATAGGAAAGGCTTCAGGGTTTTTTAAATAAAATTTTTAATTTCATAAATCCATCTTTGCTTAAAGTCTTATTATTTAAAAAGTTAACTTATCCTCACCCACTTTGCTGAAAGGATCTACTCCACCCTACTTTCAAATATGTATTGTTGTCTGGGCCAGAGAATTTCCCCCTCATTATCACCTCATGAAACAACCATAGAGGAGACTCAACCTCTTCCTTTGTGGCAGTTGAGATGAGGTGAGAGTTTCCTAGTCTGCTATGAGATTCTTCCTCACAGAATTTTGCAGCCTTAGCCAGAGTGTACCTTGGCCCACATTATTAGTGTATGTTCTTCTACAGAAATTAGGGTTTAGAGATGAGAGAATTCAATTTGAAAGCAAGGAACTCTTAATAATTTGTAGTTAGTCATATACTATGAACCCTAAAGAAAATCACAAAGGAGTGCGGGGAGATTGTTAGGTTTCAAGAAATTTTCATAATACTAAGAACTTTTATCAAGTTTAATAGAAACTTTCCAGAGGGCACTAAAGGAAGCCTTTAGCACCTTAAGGAGTAGGTTTTTAAAATCAGGAAACTATTGTGGCTTGAAATACCTATACGGATGGGTGAACTTTCAAGGAACTAAAAACTATCCACAAGACTGAATATTTAAATTTACATCAGTCTTATTTTAAATTATATTAATTGAAAATCATTCCTCATTTAAACCTCACTAGAGAATTGACAATAGTGAAATTTTCATTGATCTTCTTCTGTAGTTTTACTTCAACATCTCAGTCTAAGGAATCCTAGGAATTAATCATAATCTCTTTTAACTATTAAGAAATAAGCAACTCCTAAAAGGTGTCATGGTGATCTAATCCATGAGCAGCAATACCTGAAGCAGAAATTCTATAAATGCTGTGCAGCATTCACGGAAAAATTGTGTCTCTTAATGATGTCACATTATCAGTTGCTGACGCTTCCTTAAAAAAGTCGCACAACTTTGCAGTATTACAGCCTAAAAGCTGATTCCTAGGGTTGTTTCAAAGAACAACTTGGATAATAATGAATGGAGATACATTTGTGAACTAGTATAACTTAAGGTGAAGCTTGACTGTATAAAAGTAAGAAATTTATTGTTTATATTGGTTATTTCCATGTAAATATTTAGGTTTATGTAAGAAATAAATTAAAAATACAAAACAAAATATTACTCAAAAAAGGTGAGTTAAGTTTTAATTAAAAAAAATTTAATGACATGAAAATGTGCAACAATAAAGTGCAATTGAAAGCTATAAAACTGCAAAAATAAACACAATTGTAAGTCTGCCAAAAGTACTTTTTTGAAACACAGAAAAAAGTTGACAAGAAAATGCACCAACGTGTCACTACTGGTTGCTTATGTGTGATAAGATTATAATGATTACTTTTCTTTGTCCTATTTTTTCTAATTTGTAAACTAGGCACATTTTCTTACATCTTCTGCAATTTATTAGTACATTATAAGGTACACACTTATACTTACTACTTTCTGATAGATATTCCTTTTATTTCTTTTTACATTGTTCTGTTGGCTAGGCTATCTGATACATTTATCCAAGTAGTTTTGGCAGGCAACTTTGTAGACTTACAAATCTAATTTCTAACTTCTATATAAAGATGTCCCTTCTTTCTTTCTTCATTTACTTCGTTTTCTCATCCCAGTTGTTCCTTCCTTTTGATCAGTGTCTTTCCTTTTCACTGTATCTATAGTACCTTTCAGATTTTATTTACTCTTTCAGATTCTATACTATGGATAATATATGATGCTTAACATGTGAGTATGCTTTATATCACTTATGAGTAAATACACAGGATAGCTGGGATAACTGTACTGCTGTTTTCTGTTTGTCTATTGAAAGAAACAGTTAATGCTTAATTTTTCCTTCTTTTTAATTTTTTTCCAAATTTTTCATACTTATATCTAGTAATCTGAACAACTACTTTGAAGACAACACTATGAATATAACAGCCATTGTTGAATCCCTATCATCTTGTTTAGAGAAACCCTGTGTCATTTCTAATATTTCTTTATTCTTATACATACATATATATATTTTTTTCTCAGCTACATTTAGTAAATAGATTGTCCTTTCTCTATTGTATGTTTTTGACATCTGTTTGAGAATCAGATGACTGTAGTTCTGTGAGTTTATTACTGAATCCTCTAGTCTTTTCTATCAGTGTACTCCCATAACAGTACAATAACATTGTTAAACTGTTGGTTTATGGCAGCTTTTGAAGTACTAGAGGACACCTCCAGTATTTCTTTTTTTCTTCAGATTTCTCTGGCTATTCATGCCTTTTGTGTTTCCATATGAATTTCGAATTTTGCACTTATTTTTTTCTAGATGTGTGAAGAATATTATTATGGTGAAATATTTCAATATTTAATTTTCTCTTGCTTTCTTTGGGAGAAAACATTCTAGTGTCATTTTCATTTCTTATCTACCTGAAAAAGTGCTTTTAAGATTCTTAATAAGCTTTAAATGAGCTTAAATATCTATTTTCCTACCTTAAGTATAAAATACCTGAAATATGCTATCTATAATGATTTAATGGCAAATATGGTATTTATTGAATTAAGGCAATTCCATATTTTGTAGTGATTTCTAAAGACTATGTTCACTTGAAAATATTGTGATCTAAGAAAAAGGTAGATTTGTGTGTAAGTCAATATAATTTTCAAGAAATTGCCAGAGTTAATACTGGATTAAAATATCTTACCTCATTTCAATGAAAGAAAGGAGAATATAAAGAATTCTCTTACCTCTAGCATTATTAAGTTTTAGAAAGGAAGAACACATACTCTTGGTTGAAATTCTTTAAGGAATCTATCACAAATTATGTGCTATGTAACACATAGCTAGTATTGGTAGGTAATCTAAGTGATATAGGAAAATAGATCTATTTAGGACAAGATCCATTTACAGACATGCAATTGTCTTTAAAGGTGTGGGTATATCAGCTACAAACTGCTAGAAATTTGAGATATACATTTTATAAAATACATGGTGAAACTTTAAAAAATTATTCTACAAAATGCACATTTCCACAAATCTTCAAAATCACCCCTTGAATCTGAACAAACTTATTCCATTATTCTTGCCCCTTGCTGAGATAGTTCTGGAAATCCTCTTTTTTTTATGTCTTTAGTCAAACTATCCTAGTTTCCACAATGCACCTATTAAATAAGGTAGATAAAGAAGGGCCATAATGTTCTTATTTGATGAATGTCTTGGTTACTTTTTCCTCTTTGTGGAGACAAAATATGTGCTCTCCAAAATGAAGGTTGGAAAGTTCAATTTAGCTCACTGTTTGAGGAGCTTTAAGTCAGCAATCAGCTGGTTGCAAGACAGGGTGACCTGGTACTGGGGCAGCAATCCAAGGCGGCAGAAGACAGCAAATGCAACAAAAGGGGAGGCAGGTAAGCCTCTTCTCCTCCCTTACGTTCTCTGCAAGATATGAAACCATGCCCATACCATCCTCCTGCCCTCCTTTTCCACAAGCTGAGGATAGTTACAAAGTAAGGATTTTGGCCTCATGCTGAATCACTTAGTTAAACCCTCAAACCTCTTAAATTGACACAGTGAACAATATGGTAAGGGCATGTCCTTTTCACCCTGGGCTATATCACTGCTGAGTCACTTAGTTAACCTCTAGACTCCTCACATTGGCACAACGTATCAGCCATAACAACAGATTTACATAAATATATTTAATCAATTCAGGACATCAAGGCAGTTCAGATGGCAAACTAGGGGCCAGCCAAATAGTTCTGCAGATTAAAGTGCCTGCTTAGGCAGATGCCGGGGGCCGGGAGTTTGATTCCTGAGCCTGCTGGGAGGGCCCTGAGACTGGGCATGGTGGTGTGTGTCTGTAATCCCAGCTCTTGGCAGGCTTAAACAGGCGGATCACTACGATTCTGATCTATGCAGTGAGACCCAGCAGACCCTGTCTTAAATTAAAGACAAAAAAAGCAAACTAAAAACACTCATGAAGGAAGATTTCTAAAACTCCCTTAGAAAGTGACTAGAATGTCAGATTAAGTGTTTGATTGACAGATACAGTTATGCAAAGTTGCACATATGATTGAATATTACTGCATGTTTTCAAGAAGTCTTAAGTGTTTGCTTTTGGCTCTCTTTTTATTACCTTTTTCTAAAAAAATATTTCAAAAAGAGTATAGTAATAATTGATATAGTTTTAGAAATAATACACATTTGGAAGACCAAGATGACAGGTATTTAGATTTTTTTTTTTTTTGGCAGAACTGGGGATTGAACTCAGGCCAAGATGACAGGTATTTAAAGCATGGTTTTTGTATTACCCAGTGCTGGCCTGTAGTTGCTTATTTCGCAAATATCAGCGTAGAGTTAGTCAGGGTGAAAATTCCACACATTAACTGCTATTTCCAAAAAACTGATGGAAATTCTTAGTACAACTATATCTGTTAATCTGAGCAGCAGATTTGATGATAAATTAGATAATATATCAATCATTGTTAATCAGCTATTCTTATTTTGAAAATCTGTAACATATATATTGTTGTATGTTACCTTGTTTCTGTGTTTTTGGGTTTTTTTAATTTTGTTTTACTCTTCAAAATAAAAGAAAATTATACTAAAAAAGGTATATAAAAGGAGGAAGGCTTCCGTGCGCCCCACTTCCTAAGAGGGGTTCTGATTTGGCAGTGCCTCTTCCTTGGATGTGCTTGATCAATGCAGCCACGCTGCTTTGGAGGAGCTCCGATCTTCGCAGCAGCCACTTCCACTTTCTTGGAGAAGCTCCATTCTTCGCAGTTAGTGTGGAAGGAAGTGAGAGAGGCTTGGTAGACGCCGCAGCTGCTGCTCCTCCTCTGCTCTTTGTTGTTTTCTGCCACCATGAACTGCTGCTATTTGCCTTGCAGCCAGCGGAGTATGGACTGAAACCTCCATTAAATGTTAGCCAAATAAACTTTTCCTTCCTTCATTTTGAGTGTTGATATTTTGTCCCAGCATCAAGTAAAGAGTAACTGAGACTAATAAAAAAAAAACAAAAAAGAAAGAAAGCATGTTTGGAATAAGAGGGGTATTTAGAATGAGTGGGAATGTATCTTTTACTGCAATAATTTTCATTTCAACATTCACTGTATTCTCTGATCATACCTGACATTTTTTTTCATACCTGACATTATTGAGCATGTAGAAAAGTCACCCTATTTTATAATGGTTGAATATATAATTTCTTTGCATTCAATCCAATGTCTATACTTGGAGACTAACATTTCCTTGGGAAAGAAATCTTTTGGAAAGAAGACAATGAGTAAGAGAATAGTTTTGAGCACCTTTCAACTTGCAGTGCAAAACTCAAGTAAGAAAAGAGCTCTTCATTGCAACAGTACAAGTTAGAAAAGGTAAGAGGAGCACACAATATTGTCTGTGGTTTTCTATCCAACATTCATCCACTTCTGTGTGGCACTGAAAGTGAACCTATACAAGGCTACTAAGTGAGTTAACTTGTATCACTCTCTTTGTATTTTATAAGATGATTGATTGCTTTCATGATTTTTTCACTTGTCTGTTCATTAATTCAGTCCATGCATATTTATTGATGTTTCTCTTTATCCTTAGAATAAAAAAAGCTGCTAGAGATATCTGCTATGGTTTATGTCTAGAGGTTCCCCCAAGCCTCATGCAGTCCGAGGTGCAGTTTTTTGAAGGTGGCTGGATCTAGACATTTTATTCCTGGAATTTATTCATGGGTGATGCTGGGATTAAGGTTTTCTTATGTCAGGTATGAATGCTATCCATTCTAAGGGCAAGTAGTCTGGATAAAACATGAAAGACAAAAATGGGCTGCTGTGGTTACTGCTACACACTTGCCATTTCACTACTTTGCTGTTTACTGCCTTTCTGTGCAAGCTGTGAGCCAAAACAGACATTTGCTTTGTGAACTTTGGGTGACAGGTATTTTCTCTGAGCAACTACAAAAGTAACTAAGATAATACCTTGGAAATAGGATGCTTAAATTTGTCACATACTAGTTGATGAGAACAAAGGAAGACCATATAACTCAAATTAGAGTATTGAAAGTTTTCTTAGAAAAAGAGATATATTAGCCAGCATTTTTAATGGTTAAAAAAGAACACAGAGAATAATGACAAAAACCTTTTGTGAATAGTAAGGGGGGAAACAGAAGAAGGAAAACGGGAGATAAAGTGAAAGACATGGCAAGTCAAGAGAAGAATAAAAGAAATAAGATGTACTATGTATGTCTACTAGAAACTAATGATTGTAAAATTTACACAGTACAAATATATATTAATGAAAAAAATGGATAAAAGATTGAAGGTGAGAAGTCTCTAGCCAATAGAAAGTTTATTTTAGTTTTTTCTTTTTCTTTTTGGTGGTAATAGGGATTGAACTCAGGACCTTGTGCTTGCCAAACAATACTTATTCCACTGAGCTAACTCCCCAGCCCCAATAGCAACTTTAATGTTGACATTGTTTTATCTTTTATTCATTTTAATGAGAAAAATATAAAATAACAATGAAACAGTTTCAAAACAGGTTAATATGACAGTTACAATAATTAATACATTGCATATTGTTATCTTCATAGAAATTATTCAGAGGACAAGATGTAGACATGATATCTTGTCTAAACAATATTAGTACAAATCTTTCTTTTAATTGAACTAAAAGAAAGTAGCTGTATATCAATCGTATTTTGTATATACAGATACATATTTTTTTCACTACAAAATGGTCCTTCATTTAGATCTCCCTTTTTCATTTTGTTTTGTCAGAGATGTGTGTTCCGTTGGCATTTAAGCCATATTAATATGCTTAGCTGTAAAAGGCTCAAGTCAACAACTTCTGACATCACCAGTTCTGCTGATAACCCACTACTATTATGGTCTACTGGACTATACTGTGTTATTTTGCTGGACTCAAGCATCTCTCTTTCTTTTTGAAGAAGCCATTATTTTTGGTAAGCCAAAGTTTTCTGGAAAAGGAAAAATTGATGTTTAAAGAGCGGACACATGGGATGCTTTCCTGAGATAACAGACAGAAGAGCCATCCAAACCCTTGAAGTCCTCAACTTTCACATCTGCGTCCCACTACAGTTCTGTCTAAAAGCAATAAAAGTGTGCAACTTTTAGAGAGGAAGAGTTGCTGTAGTTCATCTTCTCAAGAATGCTAAGAACTCTGACCCCAAGAGGGAGAAGTGAAGGCAGAAGTAGGACAAGAGAGAGGCAGAGTGAGAACTAATCATCTCCCACTGAAAAGATGTCACGCACATGTCCCAGAGTAAGTAAAGAGGGAAGAGCCCATCTCAGTGAAGAGTCACAACCAGATTCCTCCCAAGGGGTCATGAGCCAGGTGAACACACAAGTGTGACCTGAAGTAAATTGACAGCCCAAGTTTCTTTGACCAATATTGTAAGTGAAAGAAAGAAAGAGAGGAAGAAAATGGTGTTGTTAACTTTGAAAATACTTTGTTAGTGGAATTCACTGCTGTTATTTTTTGGAGTCTGTTTTCCCAAGAGTTCAAACAAAAGCATCAAAATAATAGAACTGTTCCAAAAATAATATTTAATGTTCATTTGTAATCATTTCTTCTGCTGATGGTGGGATGATCCATCAAGTTTCTGCTCTTGATTGTAGACATTACAAAAAAAATCATTATTCTTTGTGTAATTTTTGTGTCTCAACTGAGTTCTAAGTAAGTCTCTTCATGTACAAGGAAGGCCTTGAAAGTAGAGGTGATAACTTACTTTGTATATCATTCATAGAGTTTTGTCTGACACTATATCTTATAAAAATACTCATACAAAATTTATTGAACGTACTTTCTTGATGTTTTCATAATTAATAAGTTGTTTTTTCATAGCAACAACAATGGAAATATAAGATATTTAAATATAAGATATTTACAATTTAATATTTAAAACATCCCCAAAATATCAGTTTGCATGCCATTGTTTAGCCTGATGTCCTGTACAATCTTCAAACCATAGGTAGGCAAATCAGGGAATGGTTTAGCAAACTTACTTGAAATACTGTGACCATAGTATCTAAAGAAAGATGATACTGCACAACTCTGAATTCCTAACAGGTTTGTTAGAAAACATAAATTAGAGAATTCACAAATTAAAATCAGACAGTTATAGCTAATTATTTGTATTTCATTAATGTGAGTTTCTAGTACCCCTAAGTTAATTTAAGCCAATAATTTTTCTTTGGATAAAATTATTTTTTAACTTTGAAAGCCTATAGACATCTAAACTTTTTTAAACTTACACCTTTCAATGTTTTGTTTTCATTTGCTGCTGGATTTATTAATTTATTTATTCAATTATTTATTGTATTTATATGATGTGTTGTATAGATGTTATTGAGTTTACAAAATGGGAAAGACACATCCCTATCTTACAGGTTACTGATGAGCTTGGAGTCCAAGGAAAAACAACCACAAGTGCATGTAGGCTGCTTACAGGGAAAATGTAGGATCTATAGGAAAGCGTTTGCCTGTGCCAGGCTGCCTGTGACCTGGAATGCTTCATAAAGATTCACAGCTGAATTGAGAAGCATATAATGAGTTGCATTGTCCTGAGCTTATTCCAGGAAAAGTATCACAAGGCAGGGTTTCCCAGGGAAGGTGCTGTGTGAAAGCATCTAGTCATGAGTACAGAAAAAAATAAGGCCAAAATAAGACTTTTCAACCATTTTCCAGGGCCACCTTCTTTGGAATACAACTGCTTCAGATCAATTAAAATAATTTACTATTATTTTATTTTTATTACTTTACTTATTTTGCTAAGGTGTTTGGACTGGCTTGAAAT
>NDGM011186251.1:0-11459 GCA_002564305.1 Octomys mimax
AAAAAAAAAAAAAAAAAAAACAGAGAAGGGGGAGATGTTGGAAGCAGCTGAAGCCAGAGATTGACCACACATGTTGGGTAGAGCAAGGCTGGTTCCAAGAACCAAGAGCACCTGGAGCAAGCCACATGACGAGCCGCTCCAGTTCAGAGAGGCAATCCGAGCAATGGGTTGCTAGGCAAAGGGGCACCAAGTGACACCAACCTTTTTCAATGTATTTAATTTAAACACATTGCCCTGCTTTAGCAGCTCCTTTCCTCCCACCTGGAGAGAGGGCTCCACCTGACCTCAGCTTTCTGTATTTTGTCTTCATTTCTCCACCTTCTTGCTACCACCCTACATGGTCCTCATCCCAGGAAGATCTGCATGGGCCAGGGAATCCTATGATCTAGTATTTCAGTCTTTGTATTCGTCCAGAAGAAATTAAAGCCTATGTTTACAGCAGCTTTATTACCAAAATGGAAATAACCCAAATTTCCATTAACAGAGAAATGCATAAACAAATGATGGTAATCATACAATTGAATATTACTAGTAATGAAATGAAGAAATAATTGAGGAATTCCAGCAACATAAATGAATTTTGAATATATCTTATTGTAAACATTAAAAACTGATTTGAATGAAACATAATTTTATAACATTTGTTTTAAGTTTGAGGGCAGAATAAAACCTAAAGTGATTAAAATGTCTGTAATCACTTCTGGGGGAAACAGTACAGTGAAGACTGGTCAGGGGGAGTTTCTGGGGGTGGCAGGAATTGTGGTTAAGGTGGTGACCACACAGAATACCTCTGTCAAAACTCATCCTCTGAGTCTTGATATTTGAGTACTTAACTGTATAAAACACATGCCTCAATAAAAGCAATTTTATTAAAAAATGCTTCAACTTTTGTGTTAGTGAAGTTTCTGTTACTGTAAAAAACTATGTGAGACCACAAGCTTGTGAAGAGGAAAAGTTTCCCCACAGTTTTGGAAGTCCCAGTCCGTGATTATTTGGCCTTGTCGCTTTGGACCTGTGCTGAACAGCACACCACAGTAGGAGCACGCAGGGGAGCAAAGCTACCCAGCTCATCAGCCAGGAAGCAAATGGAAGACAAAAGGAGGAAAGCGTTGAGGCCCCACAGTCCGTACCAAGGGTGGGTGCTTCAATGGTCAACTTCCTCCCATGAGGCCCCAGCTTTTTTTTTTTCTCTTTTTAAAAATGTATTTGGTACATGGTCTACAGGGTATTCAGGGTCTCACTACATAGATCGGACTTGTAGTGATCCTCCTGTTTTTAGTCTCCCAAGCACTGGGATTATAGGCATGTGCCACTACACCCAGTCTCAATCACCATCTTGGAACGGTGGGCTGGCATGGCATGCTGGGGATCGCGGCTGGCATGGCATGCTGGGGATTGAACCCTGGCTCCTGTGCTCTGCCTAAGCAGGTGCTTCAGTCTGCTGAGCTATCTGGCTGGCCTGAGGCCCCAGCTTTTAAAGGTTCAATTACTCCCAATACTTTTACCCTGGGGACCAAACCTTTAACATATGAACCTTTCCAAGGTACTCGGGATTCAAACTATAGCAGGTCTGATGGCAAACTCCTCACTTAAGTAGCCACAATATAGAGCCACAGCAGCTCAACAATGTGACAGGAAGGGAACCCCTCATCAAAATCAGCCAGGCCGTGTTGTGAAGAGACCTGCAGCACCCAGATGTACGTTCCAAGTCCTCCTCTTCCCCAAGGGGCCTGTGGTCTTTCTTTGGGGAGATTGCCTACTGGGACAAAAAGCTTTACTCTGACAAACATCTCCAGCTGTAGCCACTTGGGGAAAGGAATACCTGGATTATTTATTGTTTACCTTAATAATTTAGGGCTTAGTCTGCATGGATTTCTGAGACTTAAGCCACCACTGTGACCTGGCCATCAGAGCAGGAGGTGTAGAATTTTGAGGAAAGAATATTTTGTCCTAGAGGGATGGGGAGATGGTTCAATGGAATAAATGCCTCCCTGGCAAGCTCAAGGGCCTGAGTTCAACCCCTGATTCTGAAAAAAAAAAAAAAAAAAAAAAAGAATATTTTGTCCCAAGTGTAAATTTCCTCAGGCTGGTGTGTGCGCTCCCGCTGGACGTTTCTCGGGTTCTAATGTACAGTTGGAACAGTTTCACTTGGCCACAAGTGCAGCCCCTACATTGGCTTCCCCATCACGGAGGGAGTGTGGATTTGGTAGCAAGTGAAAAGTAAGAGAAAGTCCCGGAACTTCACCTCCCTACCATGACGTCCCGTCAGAGGTCTGGAGTTCCACACCCTGGCGTAATTGCGAAGATGAATGTGACTACTGCCGACTTGCGAGAGCTAAGGGTGGCAGTGCAGGTTAGTTCCCTGTACTCCTGGCCTGTTTGAGCTCAGAGAAGACAGGTGCGTGGTGGAGAAGGACGGCGGGTCACAGTGAGAGCGACTGTGTGCGAGAGCTGCGCTGGAAGAATCCTCTTCTCTGGAGCTGGCGGTGCTGCCCTGGGGTGCAGGCTCTGCTTGCTCGCCTGGAGGAGCATCAACAGCCCGCTTTCTCCTTCGCCTCAGGGCTACGGCAGTCTCCTGCCCTCTGCTGTCATCACATCTGCAGAGAAGCCATGGAGGCCCCTCCTGCACACGTTTTGGACAAGATGCTGAGTGGACCTGACTGGCAGGGCATAGCATGTGCAGTGCGAGCCCGAGTGTTTATGGGAGGGGCGTAGCACCTGAGAAAGTTTCTGAGGCTACTATGAATTTCAGGACACTCCTGCCAAAGATGAGTTGCTACACCCCTGAACAGAGCACGATGCTTGCTGAGACTTTTCACCTTTTGAAGGCACTGTACATTATTTTGGTTGTGCTATTTGGGGCATTTATCAAGGATACCTCAATGCTGGCAGTCATATGTGAGGACTCCTGGACCTCATCACCTAAGGCCTAGCTGGTCTAATGGTGCTCACGTGTCTGTTAATGTATTTGAACAAGATCTCACTACACAGCTCAGACTCGTAGTGATCCTCCCATTATCCAGCACTGGGATTACAGGCGTGTGCCACCATGCCCGGACTTGGTGGCCGGCTCAGCATGCCTGGGGTTGGGGTCGGCAAGGCATGTGGTGCTGGGGATTGAAGCTTGTGGCCAATATTAATACCATCCCAGCCAGCTAAGACTGTGCAGAGTGCACTCAGGACTGTAATCTGCTCCCCAATGTCAAGTGTCACAGTTGGGAGGCCCTGAACTAGAGGTGCAGGTAGTTTAACTGGATAGTCAAGAATTTGGAAAGAACAGGGTTCAACCACTGGTGATAAGGAGGTATGGTGACAGATACATGTATAGGGAAATGTATGGGGAAGATGCACGTAGGTAGGTTTCAGAGTATGCAGAGAGGGGAGCTATGTGGATGGTGTATTCCTGATCACCCAAAGGACCTTGTGCAGAGGAGATTCTTAAGGCTCAGGTGGACAAGTTGGCTTGTTTTGTCAGTTAACCCTTTCAACATTTATCCCTATTGTTCAAAGGACCCATATACAAAGGACCTATGGTTTCATAGATAGGTTCAAGCCCTCTGAGCTACGGTGGAGCATAACATCGCAGAGTTCCTATCCCAAGGTCAGCTCAGAGGCCAGCAGAGGGTATCAGCTCAGAGGATATTACTGCTGTGTGTGTGTCACCTTATGATAGCACAGAACTTGTGGTGTCAAGGTAACACTGGACCTTTTGCAGTATGGAAGCCACTGTAGCTTGGACACTGCCTATCCCTCAAAGTCACATGTAGCAAAGGCTTGCTGCCCAGCTTGACACTGCTGGGAAGTGGAAGAAGCTTTATGAGGTGGGGCATTGTGGGCTTGAACATTCAGTCTCTTGGAAGCCACATCTGACATCTCATCTGATTGGAACAACATAGTTCTCTAAATCAGTGTGGCTAGATGCCTGATAGACTCTTCTGCCTCGTAGGTCATCGTTTCTTTCAGTGGTACTTTACCCAACACAGGCATGAGTGTGCATATATAACTGGACTAAGCAATGCTTTATAAACATGGTAACTTTATTGAGTAGCTATCACAGCTTCTCTCTGTAACAAGGAATGGAGATGTCGTGTCACAAAGGTTACAGAGCTATTTTCACTTGAAGTAATCTTTCATGAAAGAAAGAAATTAAATACAGTTCTTCTATAAAAAGTGCAGTCGTCATTACTGGAAATTTTCCAAAATGAAAGTAAGATTTACTACATATTGCAAAAATTGGTTTAGTGCTTTAATACTCTACAAAGTAACAATACACCACTGGAGACAGCTCTGACTATGGGCTTCTTCTCTAAGAACGGACTAGATGGAAAAGGATATTTGCAATGAATCATAATAAACACTTGCTGGTAAAAAAGGATTCTGAACAACTTGGTCAGAATAATGCGATTTATGACCCATTTTGCCTTAATGCTTTCCTTTGTCCATGGTAATCAGCTAAAGCAGAAAGCATAGCTATCTACTTCATCTCCCCAAACAGGTAAATGGAACTGAACAAAAAAAGATGAGTAGTATTAACTTCCTTGGACCAAATGCATGTTTAAAAGAAGAAAGCCAGTACAGGGTGAGGATCCTGTGTTGTAATCAACTCCAGTGACCCTCATTACAAGGAGACTTGTTGGTCAAAGATGGCGCTGAGTGGAGCTGAGACTGCGGGGGTGGTGGGGAGGGGGAAGGGGGTCAGTCCTTCTGAGCTTAGTCCCGCCTGGAGATCTTTCTCTGATCCTCTTTTGTATGACCAAGAGCCTTGTGTGTTGATCTTGGGGTCTGGAATGAGAAAAGCTTCTACTGAATGGAGACCCGCTCTGTCCAAGGTGAGGTTTACCATCTCCAGCACTCGCTCATGGGCTGCCCCATCCCCACCACCAAAGCGTACCTCCACATCAGGAAGAAAGCATGGGGACAGCAGGACCCACAGGGCCTGCGACCTGTGTGGGCACCTGCAGGGAGAAGGGTCTGTGTGTGCCAGGGGTGTCTTGGAGAACACCTTCTGCTCAGCATCCTGACGGGAGGGTGTTCCCAGAGTGTCAGCAAATGCCGTGCAAGGGACGTGGTTGATTTAGCAACTCACACATAGGGACACAGATGTGCGTGCCTACTCACTGCCCACTGGATGGCTGCAGATGGGGTGTGAAGAGGGACACAACCCTAGAAAGGATCCTAAAATATGGCCTCTGAAGAAATGAAAGCGAAAACCCATGGAAGAGGATTAAGGAGCGCAAAGCTTTTAAAGCAAGTTACAGAAAGACAAAGGTCTATGAGCAGCGTGTAACAGTATTTTGCCAACACCTCTTGGAGGAGAACACGTTTGGCCAAAGGACCTAGAAGTAAACACCAAAGTTAGGTAGTTGTGAAAATCATCTGGCAGAGGAAGGAGGCTCGGTGGGGCACACTCCCTCTGTGCTAGGAAAAGTACCTACTCGTGCCAGAGGGTCACTGCTGTGGGGCCTGGTGTGTTGTTCGGCTGTGGTGCCAAGGCTCTGGCCTCCACTACACACCCACTAGGGACTGGTAGGAGCCTCAGGGCGCTTGGCACTCTGGGTTCTGTGCTGTTTCCACATCTGTCAGTTCAGTTAGCCGCTCCTGCCCCACCTAGTCTGTGTGACACATTCCTTTTCCTTCACTGCCCTGCTCTTTGGTGACTGGAGAGTAGATTGTTCTAGTGGTCAGGTGAGCTCTTTGGCCTGGGATGGACCTCCTGCTGCCACCATATTTGGGCTAGGAAAGGCCAGGAGGCACCTAAAGATCAACAACAAGGTGTTCTCTAGAATGGTCTAGGCCTACGACACAGAGGGCAGTGACAGGTGCCCGCCACCACACTCCTAGTCACAAGGGCTGACCTCTAGCAAATCATCTTCACCTCTGGTGGTCCAAAAGCACCCTGAAAACTGCTGAGTCTCACATATATAGAAAGGGAGGGCCACGGGCTGAGAGAGACCACTGCTACAGGCAGGGGACGAGCTCACTGTCTGTCTGGTCATCTGTGCCCACCGCTGGAGGAGGAGCCGGTCATCTGGTCAGCTAATGGTCTCACTGGAAGGTCAAAAGCAGAATCTCGATTTCATAAGACTCCATGTTTTGCCTTTTAATAGCTTTCAAATTGCTGACTTCACTTCTTTTCTCCAACAGATTCTATCCAGTGTTTACTGTGTCAGGCACTATTGTAGGCACTAGGGTACAGAAGCGAGTAATCCTGCCCATAAGGAGCATACATTCTATGAAGGTTTAAGGTTTAGATGTGCGCCCAAGGGGAAGGTGCGGAGGGATGTGAGTACAGAGGGGGAGACCTTTAGTCTTATAAATTAAGAAGTTGGGGAGGACTTTTAAAGGGTTGCATTGGAGCAAAGTTTGGCGGTGAGATGCGGGCTGTCTCAGGAAGGTCCCAAGTAGAGGGCAGGGCACATGTGCGGGCTCTGAGGAAGGCAGTGCCTGGTGAGGCAGACAGCTCCAGTCTGGGCAGAGACGTAAGTGGGACAGAGGAGTCTGTAAAGTTTTGGCTTTATGCTGTGGTGGCAAGCTCCTTCTTCATTTAGAGTAGCCCTCCACTGTTCAGAGATATGTACTGAAATAGCTGGTTTTGCTGCTTGTCTTTATTATCGTAACAGGTTGCTTTGGTCTTGGGAAGATTCTACCTGTATTAACCCTTGAAACCTAGGTACTGCTCACCTTATGTGAAACATAGAGTACAGATGTATATACATATATAGGTATATATACACACTATATATATATATATATATATATATATATATATATATATATAATTGAGGTGCTCTTTGGGAGGAATAAAAAAGTATAATGTGCATTATTTGTATAAACATTATTAGGGTTTGTGGGGCCTTCTTGTTTCTCCCCGAGTAAAAAAGTAAAATTCAAATTTCAACAAATTGTTTTACTGAGAGAGAGAGGCGGGGGGCTCTGCTACTCTGGTTGTCTGGAGAGAACGGCGTCTTCGCTGCTCCTGTGATCACCTTCCCTGCTCCCCCCGGCTCGGTGGAGTCCGCACACAGCAGAGCATGCGTCCCTGCTGTTCCTAAGGGCTCCTCCATGCCCTTCTTCTGGGACTCCGTGGAGGGAGAGTGCGTCTTTCGGGAAAACAGCAGCCTGCACAGCTGTTATAAGACCATCTTGCACACTGCTTTGAGTAGTCACGAAAGCGTGCAGCGCGGCCAGCCCGGAAGTGTTCCTGCAGCAGCGCTGATGTCAGGGCGCGTGCTGAGCCTGGCTGTGCTGGGTCCTCTGGGATGAGCCGTCCTGGACCCATCCCTGTGAAAACGAGGTGCCCCCGTGGCACTGCGGAATAGACACGGGCAGTAGGTGGAGCTGTGCCAAACTAGGCTGCCTGCTTCTAAAAGGGTAGGTCAGAGTCACAAGTAAAAGAGAAGGGGTGCCCACAGGTCTTCCAAGAGCGTGACTTTAAGGCTTTTTGGAAGAGATCACCAGCTTCCTGGGGCCAGCAGTGTCAACCACCTGTCACACTTGTCTGTCTTCTCTCAGCCAGAGGAGAGATCACCTCCACAGCCCAGCAGGGCCATGGCTGGGGCTCACTTGCTCAGCTGCCGAAACACATTTTCTTCTTATTCGAAGTATTGAAAGAGAAAGAAAAACAGAACACTGGAGGAACTTAATTTATGAAGGGCCACTAAGATGAGGGGGACAAAATCAAGTCACAAAGAAAGGAACCTTAGACATGCAGTAGATGCCTCCACTTTTTACTGCCGGTCTCTCAGTAAACAGAACTCACACAGAGTGGAACTTACACATGCTGGTTTGGCAGTCTTCTTCTTCTCCTTTTTTTTTTTTTTTTCTTGTGTAGATTTCCCACCACTGACATGTACAGCCCTTTTTTTCTTAATTGACATGAAATATAATTGGGTAGGTAAAGTCTGGTTTTGTGGTATAGAGTATTTTGCAAAATAAGCTTATGGATGCCACAGGGGCATGGAAATCCCCATGGCCCCTCCCCAGAGACAGGGTGGGTACTACCTGAAAGATTTCCATGCCCCGAGGTGTGCCTGTGGGGGCATGGACGGTCCCTAGCACACGCCACCCAATTCCTGATGGTACTACTGGAATCAGTAAGGTAAATCATTTTGGAAAACATTAAATTTGTAAAGTAATAGATTCAAATGATTCTAGGTGGTGATAGGTAAAGAAAAGGTTCACAGAAAATATTAATTTATGAGGAAAGGTATGGTACTAGAAACCATGAACAGAAAAAAGAAAATCAAGTTCTCCATTAAAAAAGGAAAGACAGTTACGCATCTCCACTTGAGGAGCGTATCTGCACAAACAGCAAGAAGGATGCAAATCTCAGAGCCCGCACGGGAGCCCTTCTCCACTTGGTCACCAGATTGCAAATATGTTCTGTGGTGCATTCTCAAAGTAATACAAAAGTGATTTCTGTAGGACAGTTTGAATGTGGCTTGTAAAATTTCAGTGTAACATTGCACAAAATCTACGAACAGAACACACTGTAAAGTACTCTCCCTTAACAACACTATTACTTCTAAAGAAGATTATTTACCCAGGAAACACATGTGCAGGAGATGTGAATTTCTGAAATAACCTTCCCAGGGGCTTAGAAGTATCGAGATACTTCTGGAAACTTGCTATTCCTTAGATTCACCTGCTTTTCGTGGAAAGACACCCATAGCCAGGCTGTGTGGGATGCTTCTCAGGGGCAGGCAGGGGCTGGCACACAGTGCCAACATGTGGAGCCACTTTTTCCCCTCTTCCTTGCTCTTTAAAGAGCCCCGAATCAAGAAGAGCATAAGGGAACCTGTTGGTCCCCATGTCACTAAGATAGTCTGAAATAGTTCCTGTCCTGCACCCAAAAGCTAAGATGGTGTCAGGTTGGCAACTGAATCTAAAGAGCTCCTACAGTGTGAAGCCCGCCTCAGCACACAGGACTGTGCACTTCCTAGGACAGCGGGTTCTCTGACTTCCATACTTCTAAATACCGCTCCTAGGGTGGATCACAGAAGGACATGGCACTCTTAAATGACACGGACGGGTAGTAAGGTGTGGGCCTGGAGCAGGCACCTGCAGGAGCCGGGCTTGCTGAGCCCATCTTATGACCTAGCTGAGAGACTGCGCTCTTCTGTTCAGCCAGGAGGGCCCAGGTAAACCCTGTGCCTGAGGCCCAGGCTGGTTCACGCCACACCTGTCATCAGAGGAGGGCAGGGCGGAGGTGGCTTGGCAATGCAAGGGGAAAGAACACACCATCGTTTTTTGATAATGCATATGAAATGCTGTCTGGAAGGGTTTCCTCTGTTACAATGGAATGTTTCTAGTCTCGGTTTATCTTTTTAAAAACCTGGCAGAGAGCATGAGAAAGAAAAAAGATTTGCATAGCCAGTTTTGGAAATGTCTAGTTGGCTGTTTTAACATTAAAAATGTGAGAAAAGAAACACAAACTGATGCCTCCTTGGCATTGTGTACATTCCTACTTGGTTTTTAAATGTGCACCGAAGCATTTTTAAGGTGACTGTCTCTGCCTTCTAAGGGTGAGAGTGTTAGTGGGCAGCGTCCACCCAGGAAGTGGTATTTTCGGGGACCCCACAAAGACAGCTGCTTGGCGTGACAGGATGGAATGAATCAGGCCAACACAGCTGCCACAGACCCCCTCGATGACATTTAAAAAAAGCTTCTCTTTCGCTGAGTAACAGAAGAAACCACAGTACTACCAGGGATGTAGGGATGTCAGCAACCATCACACATCCACAGTATCTTGTTCGGCATTAAAAGCGCAACTTTGAGAGAGCATCTCAGAGGTTCTAGTTAATAAATAATTTTGATTTAAGGAACCATTTATGCAAAACTTGGATAAATTACTGGAAACTTGAGGCTGTAGAATAATGAAAAAACAGAAAGAAAATACTCACAGGAGATAGTTATTTTATTGTAACTTTTCAAATAGTAAAAAAGAAAAAAAAATTCCCCTCCCCGCCTTTGTATTTGTGATTTTTGCTTTCGCTGCCCCCGTGGGGAGGGGGCACCCTTTCTGGAGGAGAAGCGGCTGCTTGGGAGGCAAGCCCTGCCCTCCCGCAGGGTCTCAGCATAAGCCAGGGCCGTCTCCTTGCTTAGGGTCTGTGGGCTGTTCTAAAGCTCTTGCAGGTCTGGAAGTACTTGTTTGTTGGCCAGTAAGTTCTCCATCTTTCCCACGTGGCTGGGGTCAAGCTCCTTCCTCAGCGAGGCAGGGGCAGCCCCTCCGTGTCCTTGGCTAGGAATGGTTGTCGCCAGAGGTAATCTTGGAAGGAAGAGGCTGCGTATTGCTGCTCAACACAGGGTAGCTAAGGACACATTTTTTGTTTTTATTTAAATTTTCCTCAAGAAATGTAAGAGGCACCAAAAAAAGAGACCACTCAGAGCTCGGCTGCTTCCACAACGTGTTGCGGAGCCAGAGGCAGGGCCAGTCCTACCTTGCGGGGGCCCAGTCACAGTGCACCCTTTACCTGGCTGGACCCCGATGGCTGCAGGTGGGCGGGGTGGGCTTCCTCTCTTCCCAGACTCTCTAAGCTGCTTCCTTATGCAAAGAGGCCAGGCCGGATTTCCGGGCAGTCTGGCAGGGCACACACAGTGACCAAAGGGCCAATTCCTCGCCTGTTCCCCGGGACACTGATGTGACACTGCCTCCTAAGGGGCCATCGGGCCACTGTTCACTGTGGAAGTGTCCTCAAAGGAAACACTGCGAGCAGGCTGTCCTGTTCGCTCATAGGCGGGCCTACTCGGATTGTGACTACTGAATCTTGCGTGTGGGACCCAAGGTGTCTTTGGAAAGCTCCCGTCACCTGAGCTGCTGGGCACCAGGAGCCATCGCGACACTCACGGTGCCCTGCGAGGTAGGTTGTCCGGTGCCTATCTGTGGTCGCCTGCGGCTTGGATGGCAGTGTGGATGTGGCTGAGCCGGAGGCTGTGGGAGAATGATTTGCTTATGAGATGGAGCCGAGCGTGTTCCTAAAGGGCGACAAGAACCCCAGAGCGTCGGCGGGCGCCAGGTGCCTGCTCTCTGGAGATCCGAGGTGGGAAAGCAGGTGGGGCCCGGAGAAGGCGCCACCAACCGCACGCAGGCGACTGCTCCCTGGAAGGGGTCAGTCGCTAAGTCAGTGAGAAAACAAGAAAGGGAAAAAGCATGTAAAACACTCCCTTCTAAAAACAAAGGGCTGCGAATTTCTTTATTTCTCTTATAGAGGAACAAAAATACTCTTGCAATGGCTATTGAGTTTCCACAGGTACGAGGCAGATGCTAGGCTGGCACACCCACTTCCAACAGTATGACTTGTTTCCTATCCGTCTACTACCTGAGTGGCGTCAGTGTAGGTTCAGGCACCATTAGGAACGTTAGACCAAACACACACGGCACTGACAGAGGAGGCGCCGCCTTCCGGTGGACCGGGGCATGTAAAAAAGACACCGACAGGATGGAAAAGGAATCCGGGCGG
>NDGM011186252.1:0-21667 GCA_002564305.1 Octomys mimax
TGTGTCTCTGTCTCTCTGTTACTGTGAATAGAGCCCAGAGGTCCACATTTGCTAGGCAAGTCCTCTATTATCTCCACATATGCCCACATTTCTATTCTTTTCATCTACCATGTGATACAAACATGATTATTATCCTCACTTTACAGATGAGGCACTCAGTCTCATGACTGACATGAGTATAATTAGGCATAACATAAGACAGACAGAGTAAATAAGTACTAAAGAGAGATATGTGCACAAATATGGTAACAATTTGGTGACTATCTTTAGCTTTTTTCCCCCTTTTTTGATAGTCCTGGGGTTGAACTCAAGAATGTTGTACCACTGAACATAGCTCCAGTCCTATTAATTTTATGTTGAGAAATGTTCTTACTGAGTTGCTAGATTGCCCATGCTGGGCTCAAACTTGTAAACTTGTGGTTCTCCTGCCTCAGTCTTCTAGATGGCAGGCCTACTATAGGTGTAGCCTACTACCCATCCATCCATCCATCCATCCATCCACTCATCCATCCACACAGCCACCCATTCACCCACAGTGCCCCACCATGTCTAGCATGCAATGAGTCATTCTTAAATGAGAGACTGCTCTCAGAGCTTTCTGGTGGATCATGAGCTCCTTTGCTGGCCTGGCTGTACCACGTTCCTTCCAGACACAAGAGCCAGGCCCATGAGGCTGGCACAAGACTCTCACGGAGACAGTATTTATCAAATGAACAATACTACTTAATCTAACTTTATAAATTCTAAGTTTTATAAGAAGAATGATCGTAATGTCCATTTCCTAGATTTGCTTTGGGGATAACATAGAAAACATGTGAAAGACTTTTTCAACCCTAGAGATTACCACCTATCCTAGTAATTATTATGATGTTAACGTAATTCTGGGAACCAAGCTTTGCTTTGCTTTTACCTAAAGGGTACTTAAGACTGTAGATGCCACTCAAGGCCAGGAATTGCACTAGGTCTACAGATTCTTGTACTACATAGTTGAGTGTAATTACTGGAATTTCTACCTGCTGATTAGGCTCACAGTGCTTTTTAATTATCTTAGCTTCAGGGAAAAAAAGCTACAGTAAGAAACGAAAACCCAACAGCTTGTTATAGCATTATTTGTTCACAACTACTAGCAAATGTATTTTGCCGAATGCTTCAAATCCAGTTTTTAAAGACTAAGCTACAGTTAGTAATCATTTCATAAATATTAATGGGGAATACGCAAGTGGAAAGTTAAATTAAAATGCTACCAAATGGCTAGCAGGCAGCAGAAAATGAGCAGAAGCCTCTAATCAGTGGAATTCATGGTTGTGTAACTTATCCTCCCATTAGAGTGGAAAACAGAAGTTGATTTCTCTCCCACTTAAAATCAGTTCATGTTGAAGAGAAAATGCAAATTAGCTCAATAGCTGAAAGATCCCAGGAGCAGCAATTCTTTGTGTCAAGTCAGCTCTCCTTGATCTTAGTTGAATGCCAATGTTTGGACCTAGAGAAAGAGTGAGAGAGAGACTAACGGCTGTGGCTTTCTTGGGCTGCTTGGCAGGACTTTAGGAGGTTTTGGAGGGAGGGGAGAACAAGCAGCATTTCACATTCATTCACCAGTTTGTCATTTTTGTCTTCTGGTTATAGTGTTTATGTACTAAAAGGAGTGTTGAAAAAAATGACTGCTTTTAGAGACTTCAAATAGAGAGAGAAAAGATTAGGGAGTTCTGGTCAATTGGGTACAGTGCTGCTGAAACATCTCACTTTAGAATACTTTTTGCATCAGTAGTAGATCCTTTTCCCCATACTGTATCCACTCATCTATATATCCACACATCCATCTACCCATCTATGTATCGATTGATTCATATACCCACCCATCCATCCATCCATCCATCCATCCATCCATCCACACAGCCTCCCACTCTCCCACCCATGCACTCATCTACCCACCTGCCACGGATCCACCCATCCATCCCAAAAATGTCCACTTGGTACCTAATATGGACCAAACCATGTGCTGAGTATTGGGGAAAATAACTGAGTAATACTTGGTCATGTGAGTTCTTTCTCCCATAGATTTTGCAGTCTTATGTAGTAACTCCCTCATAGATTTTTTTATGACATTGAAGAAATTAGTAGAATGAAAGGCACATAGAATAGTTCTGGACACAGAGTACTGACATGTAGTAAGCGTGATGTGGTGATGGGCAGGGGTACTGGTGTGGAACAAAGGTGAATGAACTGGGAGGGGTCAGTCCATGGCAAGCTTCATATGACATGGAAGGGCTTTTATGGGAAAAAAGGAGTGATTAAAGAGTGAAGAAATAATGAGGTGACCAACACACATTCCATGACAACCACTGTTCCTTCCAGTGGGGAATGAGGTTGACAGAGTTGAGGCTCAACATTAGTCAGTGTGCTATTAAATTAGACAAAGAGACATGACAATGGGCTAACCTTTGAGAGGCATATGGAGGTCTGAAGCTAGGTGGGTATTTGAGTTTTTCAGAAGGGGAAATCATTAGAAATAAATTCAGGGAAAGGAAAAGTGGAGTCTTAGTTGGTGCATAGGTTCTAGGGTAGGTGACCACTAGATACCTGAAGTTTAAATGAGAAAAATAAAAGTAAAAACAAAGCACATTTTTGTAGAAAGGCTTTGAATTCATAAGCCCTAATAGTTGCATAATTAAATAGAGAATCCACTTTGCAGAACTCAAAGTCTGTCAGACCAACACTATAATTCTTTTTTTTTTTTTTTTTGGTGGTACCAGGAGTTGAACTCAGGACCTTGCACTTTCCAGGAAAGCGCTTATTCTACTGAGCTATCTCCTTGGCCCAACACTCTAATACTCGAATAAGATACTTCCCCTTTCTAGACTTCCATTTCCACACTCATAAAATGGGAAAGTGTCACCCTAATCTGAAGGTAGAAAGCAAATGAAATTAGCATGCACAGGTGCCCAGGGCTTGGCATGGAAGTTTGAGCTCAAGAATAATAAAGACTTGACATTGAGGAGTTTACTCAGTTTGGGGAATTTTTGCAAAAGGAAATGAGTTCTATATAGCCTTCTCCATTTATACATTTAGATATTCATTTGTCCTGATTATTTGAGGGCTTTCTATATGTATGAAGTATGTTAGGTACATGGCAGAGAATCCATGTTGTCCAGAGAAAAATCCTTTTGTGTGCTTGTTGTATCTCTGTTAAGGTCATTGCAGATTTACTGCTGTCATGCCTATAATCCTGCTCTGTAGTGGAGGGTGCAATATAGATGTCATGTCCTGTGGCCACCATGACAGCAGAGAATGGCACATTTGATGGTGGCCAGTGAGCCAATAGTAATTCATGTCAAGTGGAGGTCACCGGAGCACGGCATGAATTGCTATTATAATAATTATATAACAATCTATTGAATATTTTCAACGAATTGACTTCACATCTATTATTTCAATTTATTCTATGAGATAGGTCTCCTTTGTCCCCATTTTTATTCAGGTATGATAGGCCAACATTTTATGTTTAGAATGTGCAATGTAATACTTTGAGATATATATGTATATATATATATATACATATATATATCAATATATATGTATATAACTATGAAACTATGAATCAAGCCAATTAACATAATTATTGCTTTACATATTTATTTTTTGTTGTAGTGAATATACTTTAAGTTATGTTCTTTTAAGAGGTTGGTTTATTTTCTCTTGTTTATACATGAAGTAATTGAAGGTAAATTGTATTGGTTAGGTTCTCTAGAGTAGCCGAATGAATAGGAAACATATGCATAATTATGGAAGGGGATGTTTTAAATAGGCTTACAGGATCAGAGGCAGGAGTATCCACTATGGCCACCCAGAGAGCCAGAGAAGCCAGTAGCTGCTCTGCCTGAGATGGTGGAAGACTTGGCATAGGAGAGATCAAGGATGCAGGGCCAGTTTTGGAATAAACGTCTGGAAGCTCCCTGAGAGTTACTGATGTGAGTCCCTGTTGAAAGGTTAAAGGAGCTGGAGTCTGATGTCCACTTCGATGGCAGCAGTCAAAGAAGGCAGCACTCAAGCAAAATAGCTTTCTAAATGCAGGCTGATTTTCTCCTCCTTTCATTTCCTCCGAGCCACAAGCCTACTGCTGGTATCATCCATTTCCGGGACGGTCTTCTTCTCAGTTTTCAGGCCTGTATGTCGTCATCTCTGGAAACACCCATAGAGATACTCAGAAATGAGCTTCACTAATTTGCTAGGTGTTGCTTAATTTAATCAAGGTGACAATCATGATTAACAATCACAAACATCTTGATTAAATCCACAGAGCTCAGAAGCAGTAGGGCCAGGTCTGCAGCCACAGTCTGTGTGAAAGTAACTCTAGTCTTCACAGTGGGTCATGTGACTTTCAACTACCAGGGTGGCTGGTTGCATGGGCGGGGGGACATCTTCCAGCCCTCCGTGGTCTGAGTCTGCTCCTTCCCTGTGCACACATTCCCTACACCCACTTTCTCAGCATAAACTATGCTGTTCTGCCACTTGGCTGACTCACTTTTGTGTCTCCATCTCCGGGAGGTGAGTTTCTTGGAGGGAGGAACCATGTTGCATGGTCTTGTGAGGGGCACACTGTGAGTGGTGAGGATGTGTGTGAGGTACATGCACCTGTGAACTACAGGCCATGAGCTCCTCCAGCATGCAGGATTTTCTGCTTCTGATACTAAGAGCTTATATACATAATTATACTAATTGATATAAAATTACATAACCCAATTTCAAAATCCTTCTCAAAATCTGCATAGTTGGAAAAGCTTTTTTTTTTTGGTGTGGCGCTGGGGATTAAACTCAGGGCCTCTAGAGTGCTAGGTAAGAGCTCTGGAGTATCTCCGCAGTGTTTTTAACTTTGAGTTTTACTTTTCTCGTAGCATTGAGAGTTAAACCTTGAGTCTTCTCAATGAGCCACATTCCAAGCCCTTTAAAAAAATTACTTTGAGACAGGGTCTCTCTATGGTGCTAAATTGCTTAGACTGAGCTTGAAATTATGATTGTGCTACCTCAGGTTCCAAGCAACTGGGGTCACAGGTGTGCACTACTGTGAGTAACTAAAAGGCCTTTTGATGCAGAATTACTTTCCTTATGTTTCCACATTACTGGCTGCACAACGAGCTCTATCGTATACAGAACTGCAATTGTTTAATCCATCTCTTTCTCTGCATCTTGCATTAAAGCCATTTAAATTTTTTCCTTGTGTTGCTGCATTTTCTTGCACAACTTTCTTGCTCATGAAGCCTGAGTCTTGTGTCACAGCTTCATCATTTCTCAAAGACTGAAGCCTAAGAAACCCATTGAGTCGTGGTGTTCAAACGGGCTGAATCTGAATCTCCAAGCACTGCTAAGTTGATGCCCACAGGATCAAAGCTTCCATCCTGTGGAAATTATGATTCTGCTCCCTCAGGTTCCCAAGGAACTGGGGTCACATAGGTGCCTCTGGACACCCAGAGACAATCAGGGTGCACAGAAACAAACCATTTCTCATCCACCTGCCAGCGTCAGGCATCCACAGTGTATCCTCAGGAGGGACAGAGAAGCCAGGCCTTCTGGTCCTAAAGGCCTGTGTGACTCCTCGGTCCTCATTCACAAAGAAACCTCACTTAGCAAACGGTGACATGTCTCACTGGGCATTTGTCTTCACTTGCCTGATGCTCCTTTTTTGTAATATACGTATTTAAAGAAACAGTCTCAAAGTTACAGAAAAGTTTCAGGTCAAAAGAAAATATTTTCCTAAAGTGTTGGAAAAGAAGCTGCTAACATATGAAAACATTCTAAAGGGCTTGAATGAGTCTTTGATATCCTTGAATAGTTCAGCGTCTTCTCTTATGTAAGCAAAGTTTGCAGCAATTTTGCAACTCTTTGCTTTTCCCAAGCCACTCCTTTGATGATTGCCCTGTGGACTGTCCTCCCTTCCTCAGCACTGTGATTCATCTTCATTAAACTCCAAGAAGCCCTGAGTGGCCGTGTGACCACGTGGTCACATGTGAATGCTCAGATGTGTGGTGACTGGATGTCACCTTCCGACTGCTCTCAGCACGCTGTGTACCCTGGAAGCTGGGCCGGCGTATGGGAGCCCATCCCCTGCCTGCTTTCCCCACACCAGGCAGAGCTAGGTCCAAACTGCATGTGGGGTGGATGAGTGCAATGCATTATTAGAGATCATCTTCAGAGAGCGCTGGCAATTATATCAGCACTTACCTTTCTAATTTAATTCAGCCCTGATTAAAGTTTTTATTGCAGATGGAGGAAATTGAGAGTGTGAAATACCAGGGTGGGGAGAGACCCTCATAAGGGTCATAGGAAGGAGGCGCCCACAGCTTGTCCTCGAGGCTGAATTATACACATATCCCAACCTTGCCAGGAGATAGTGAACAACCTTCATCTAACAGCTGTAACCCAACATTCTTTCTAGAGAGGGATTTGAGGAAGGGATTTGCTTTTATTTTTATTACTATGTGTTTGCTATGCATAATGATCACCTTCATTGTGGAGAGTTGTGGTACGGCTTATTTCTAGATATTTTCTTAAAGCCCCATGCTTTTGGGAGGTGGATGAGTTATCGGTGTGTGATGCTCGATTACGGGTGTGATAACTGGATTAGTTTACTGATTGGTTGAGCATAGTTGTGGGGGATGAAATCACCGAACAGGTAAGCCCCCTCCCCGCCCCCCCTGCCATCCCCGTGGCTGTGGATGGCGCTGACCAATAGGCTCGTGGCCTGGGTGGAATAAGAAGAGAAGGGAAGGCTCTCTGCTGGCTGCCCATTTCCTGCACACCATAGACTGCTTCTCCTCTGCGATGCCATCCTGCCCTGCCTTGGAGTTGACTATGGGCCCTGAAGACTGTGAGCTGAGATAAATCTTTCTTCTTTTAACTTGATGGTATCAGGTATTTTATCCTAGCAACAAGGAAAGTACCTAGGGAAAGCTGGCATCTGCACACAGCACAGCTCAAGTCACTTCACGCCCCTCCCATCCCTTGGTTCTCTTCCTATTTGCAAATGTCTATCTCCCTGATTTAAATATAATGCTATTTTTTCCCTTGATCTTCCAGTACTTTTTTTTTTGTGGAACTGGGGATTGAACTCAGGCCTTTGCGCTTGCCAGGGAAGTGCTTATTCCACTGAGCCATCTCCCCGGCCCCCTTCCAGTACTTTTTCATCCTCTGCATGGAGCATAAAGCTTGGCATGGAGAAGATGTCCAGGATACACTGGGCAAACCAGTGGCTGTGGGTCCAATAGACTTGAACAGCAGCTGTGTTTTCATTCACCAGCATCCTTCCATCAACCCTGTCAAAATAATTGATTCCTTTCTTGGTGTGGCAGCAAAACATTTCAGCAGAGCCTTCAGGTGGGGGCTCAATGTACCGATGTAAAGAAGAAGGAAAAAATGGACCAACTGGGAACCGTAAAGTGCAACTTGTATCTGCTGGATCTGGGCTGGGTGGTGGGGTTTCAGGTTCCCAGTCCCACATGAAATTCTTGGCTTGCTTTTCCCAACAGTGAAGCTAAAAAGAAACTTTGCACAAAAGCACTATTTTTCTCCCTGCCTGGAAAATCGCTTTCAGTGTTAATCTTGCTCCTTGGAATGTCTCCTTCACCCTTCTCCTTGTAGCACAGAGAGCTCATCTTCTACACCAGACTCGAATGTCAGCTCTTCATGCAGTGACAGTCGTAGCTGCTCTCCTCCCGGGGTTAACCTGGGACAAGGACTGTGTTAACTGCATCACAGAAATCACCTCAGCTGCTGTTCACAGATTCCCATTAAATGAAAACCATTATTTATTACACATTTGCAGATGAGAAAACCAGAGCCTGAAGTGGTGATGCCGTTGCCTTGGCTCTGGTGGGTGGTGGAGCATCACATGTTTGGAACAAGGAGCAAAACTTCAGCTGTGCTTGAGCAATGGGGACACAGCTCCTCTGTGCAAACTTCCTAGGCTGGCTGCTCCTCACCTGCTCACCCATAAGCGAAGGCTACAGGCTCTGTCCCCTCGGCTTTAAGCTCAGAGCTCACAAAAACACCCTGACGTGGGGGCTAAATCTATCTTCTAGCCCTTAGCGCATGCCCCTGGGAAGTCCTTCATTTTTTCTTCTGTCTTGATCCATTTGGTAGCATTAGGGATTGAGTCCAAGGCCTTGGCACTGAACTACACCTCAATCTTTCTTTATTTTTCGTTTTGAGATAGGCTTTCACTAAGTTGCTAAGTTGTCCATGCTAAGCTCAAACTTGCAATCCTCCTGCCTCAGTCTACCAGCGTGTGGGGACTTCAAAATGTTTGCTACCATATCTGGGTGAGCTTTTGTATCTTAGTGCCTCTTGCTACATCTCCTTCATTTTCCTTATTTTTATCATCATCATCATCATTATTATTATTATCTTTTTTGGTGAAACCAGGGATTGAACTCAGACCCTTGCACTTGCCAGGAAAGCACTTATTCCACTGAGCCATCTCCCTGGCCCCCTGATTTTTATTATCCTAAACATGACTCTTTATCAGGAAAACAGCACAACCATTTGTGTTACCTTTGCCTAACATGGCATCAAGTAAAAGTTGTATTTATGCTCAGAGTTGTGATGAAAATAGTGACGGAGCCAGGCATGGTGGCGCACACCAATAACTCTGGAAGGTTAGGCAGGAGAATGACAAACTTGAATCCAGCCTAGACAATCTAGTGACTGATTGAGAAAAGAGGCCGGAGATGTAGTTCAGTGAGAAAGTTCTGAGTTTAATTCCCGGTATGATGCCAACAACATGAAACAAAGCCAAGCAACTATGATGAATGGACTTTATTTTTATTGGCTCTTTGGAACTTATTATTTCAAGATACTGTTTTCCTTCCACGGAAACATTGATAGAGAACCGTAGGGAGTTAGAGTTAATGATATTATGAAGGCACACTCCTCCCACCCAACCCCAACTTTTCTGATAACAATGCTCATAAATTTACAAAGGTGTTGAAAGCAAAATCATATTTTCTTCTTTTAAAAATTCTTCTATATACGGCCTCCAGGAAGATACTTTGGGTTCTCAAAAACAGTGATCATATTTGACCAAAATGTTCCTTATGACAACCTTCTGTCCGAAACCAGGAAAGCTAAAGCAAGAGAAAATTCAACTCAGGTTCTGTTGAGCATTTCCATTGAAAACCTATGCTAAGCACTTCTGAAATAAGTATAAATTGTTACTATACTGAGGCTTAATCAGACAAGATAGTGCTTTTGTCCTCAATAAAGACAACTGAAGCTCATAGAAGCGCATATTTCCTTCTAGGTCAAAATACCACATCCAAGGGGTGATCCACGAGAACAATGAATATTTAAATTTTACAATGTATTGAACTAAAAGACACAGTGTCACGAATGTCCCTCAGAATCCTCCTCTGTGCTTCTAGACGACTCATCTATCATCCTTGCCACCTTCTGCAGTAGCTCTGGGGCTCTCTTTCCTGAGTGTCCTTACTAGGTCTAATAAACGTGGTGACTGCTGTCGCCCAGTGCCATCCAGCAGAGTCAGGCTCATAGCAACATGCCGCTGTGTCCTCACCCACCTTAGTCACCACATCTGATGCTGGGAGACTTCTGGGTTTTCCCCAAAGTCACAACGCCCATGAAAAAGAAATGTTTTGAAGCCACGCAAGACATCAAGGCAGCCAGAACACTGTGGTTAAACACCCGCAGCTCCAGAGCTGCTTCAGAAAGCAACAAGGATGATGGGACGAGTGGGCTTGAAGTGAAGTGGGGGACTTTGAGGGGATTCATGGTAATGCATCTTCTGCTACAATGCATTTTTTTTTTTTGATACCAGGAATTGAACTCAGGACCTTGTGCTTGCCAGGCAGGCACTTGTGCCACTGAGCTATAGCCCTGTCCCCTGCAATACAATTTTTGAATTTAAACACACATCATGTTATTCCACCACACCTCATAATAACTAGGTGTGGCAGAGCAAGTGTGTAACTCTAGCACCCTGCAGTGCCAAGGTGGGAATATCACATGCTCAAACCAAACCTGGGCCTCCTAATGACTTAGTAAGACTATGTCTCAAAATAAAAAATAAAAAAGGGCCAGGATTTAGCTCAATGAAAAGAACCTCAGTTCACTCAAGAATCTAGTAAATAAATGAATGAATAAATAAATATATTTCTATCATCTATCTACCAACCACCCACACATTCATAAACATATTTATAGCACCAGTAGGCCTTGGCTTATATAAGTTCTACAAGCTCTGTTAATACTCATGTCAGCGCAGAGGGGTTCTAGATAAAGGTTAAGAAAACTGGGAATCACTAACCAGTTGTGAAGACCAAGCAGTGGCCAAGCTCAGGAGCAGTGTTTTCCTCTGAGATGCGTACTTCGCAATAATAAGAAGGACAATGGTACTTCCCAGCATTGCTGGAAGGAGTCAGTGATTCAAAGTCCACCATGTTTTTCTGTGACACTAAAATGTGTCACTGTTACTGTCACTTAGCAGGGCTGGCACTGGGTCTGGAGAGAGGAGATTGAAGCCCCCTTCTCCACTTGCCTGCCAAGTGGTTTTAAGTGAAATGATGTCACTGGGCTGGAAAGCTGTCCCCAGTCTGGGCTCCAGCTTCCTGTCATGCCACTCTAAATGTCACACTTGGTGTGACACCAAGTGGTGCTGCTTGTCTGTCACCATTGTCCTGGTCTGGGCCTCCTGTCTCTGGTTACTGAGCTGTACATACTGTGTACACTGGCTTTGTGCTGCTTGTGTGTGCATGTGTGGAAATGTCCCTTGTATAAGGACATCAGCCACACTGCACTGGGACCCTTGCAAGGACCTCAAGGAAGTGGCATTGGGCTGGAGCATTTCAGCTGGAGCATTTCAGCCTATGTATTTGCAGGGACATCCAGTTAGATCCATAGCAGGGGATGTCACACATGTGTGGCTCGCAGCCCTGGCCTTGGGCTCAGTGTGTTCGATAGGAACCCTCCCCAGCCACCCAAGACTTCATTCCTCACTACCTTTCACAGAGAGGTACACAGGCAACGCTTCCTGAATTCTAGCTTCTTTTTCTACTGTGGCAAAGCTGTTACTCTCTTTGGTTTTTTTCTTTCATCAACCTGGCTGCCAACCAAGGGCTAAAAAAGAAAGAAAGAAAATAACAAAACAAAATAAAGGAGAATCCCATGGTGCAAGCCAGGTTCTTGCCTCGGGTCGATGTGGCTTTATTGATATTCCAGCTTGGTTTGAGCCACAATTTATGCCCTGTGGCTTGTGAGCCACAGACCCAGCGGAAAAGAGAAGAGATAGTGAAAGAGGGGATTTCAATCATTTTATATGCAGTAAGTGAATTTCAATTTCCTGCCATGCTATTTCAGGGCTCTTAAATACCCTTTTCTCTGCCGGGACATTAGATACTGTGAGAGCTCTAAATCCCTGAGGCTGAAATAAGAGTCTTGAAAGATCTGTAGTCAAGCATCCTCTTCATGGGATCAGTGACATGCCAGGACATACAACATGTGATCAAATTATGTGGTGAATGTTTACATTAAAAATTATTACAGTATGAAATATTGCCATGAATCCTGCTCAGCACGTTCCCCTCACTCTGAACGCACTCATCCTGTTGTCCTTGCCACTTTCTGCAGCAGCTCTGGAGTCCTCATTCCTGAGGGTCTTTATGAGGTAGGATCCAAAATACTGTGCAAGCAGCCGCTGGGTGCCACTCTATGGAAAGGCAGGCTTGTAAAAGCGTGACGCTGTGTCCTCATCCACCTTATCCACTGGATCTGGCACTATGCAACTTCAAAATGACCACGAAAGCGAGGTGCAGTGGTACACGCCTCTAGCCCCAGCACTCGGGAGGCTGAGGTAGGAGGATTGCAATGAGTTTGAGGCCAGCTTAGGCCACACAGTGAGTTTAAAACTTGACCTGGACTACACAGGGAGACCTTGTCTTGAAAAAAAAAAGATAGTGAAAGGGAAAATTTTGCATTCATTCATGATATCGAAGCAGCCTTGACAGAGCGGAAAAGCTTTACTAGGCATGCTACAGATTTGGCTTTTGCTGCTGCAGATGTAACCTGTAACCTCTCTGAGATAGACTCTTTATCTGAAATAAATAAGCTATGACTCCTGGTGTGACACAGGCTAATCCATGAACATGCCATTTACATGCTTACCTGGCTGCAGTTTTAACAAATGCCACAAGTAACAATATCAGAGAAAATTCTCTCCTCTATCATGAGAACATTTTATTTGTTAATCACCTACTGCCAGTGGAAGCCAAGGTTGCTGCTGACCGCTCCTCACATGACAATGGCTTAGGTCGTTGGCATTTGAGCATTGTACCCACAACTTCCTGGCTAGGGATCAGCTGGCAGCTCTTTGTGCTCTTGACCTACAGGTCGGAATCTCACACTTTGCTCCTTGACACTGGCCATCTTTCACAATCACCCCAATAGCTCTAAACAACACTGCTGCCTGAGACATGGAGAAAGCACTGGGTAGATTGGCCTGGGCTGGACTTAGCCGTCATTTCTTTTTGGTTCATTCCAGGTCTTCATAATGTGAATCCATCCACGAGAACGATATCATATGACAAGGCAAGATTAGACCAGACACAGGCAAAGGAAATGCTGCAGGGCTGCTGCTCAGAAGAAGCAAATAGTTGAGTGTCCTCCAATGCTGAGAAAAATGAATGACGTCTTTGTTCTCTTCCAGCTAGAGGACACCCACGTGCCTGGTGTGGCATTTAAACTCGGCACAGCTGGGTTCTACTCGTGTGCTAGCTCTGCTTCCTACATCTGAGGGTTTAATCGCATGGGCTCTTCAGCGCCCCTGAGTTCCTCCTGCATTTCCACACTTCATCTGGTTGGCGTTGAGTTGGGGGCAAGTACACATCTCAGTTTCCAGTCCAGCTTCTTTCCATTATAGGAAGTTTTCTCCTGCAGCGAGGAAGCTGCTGGCCACCTACTGTCAGGACCAGAGGAGTGTCCTGAAGTCACCATACCTATGACACTTGATGGCTGCTAGTGGCCGGGGGCTCTGGCCCCAGCTCATTTCCCCCTAAGGCCAACGCTACTGCTTCTATCTGTGTGCTTGTGCCTGCTGTAGCCAAGGGTTTGGCCTGGGCTTTGATCACACAGCCATTTGCCTACAGCAGGGGTCCCCAATGCCAGCATCATGGTTGGATGCCAGTCTGAAGCCTGCTAGGAACTGGGATGCAGGGCGGAGGGGAATTATGCAAACTCCCCTGTGGCTCCAGCCACTGCCAGTGCCGCACCATCATTTAAGCTCTGCCTCCTGCCAGATCAGCAGGGATTTAGATTTTTCACAGGAGTTTGAGCTCTGCCGAGAACGGTGCATGCGAGGGACCTAGGATGTGCACTCCTCTGAATCATCACCAAGCTGTCATCTCCTCCACCACTTCCGTGGAAAACTGTCTGCCATGAAACTGGTCCTTGGTGCCAGAACTGCGGGGGACCACTGGCCTACAGGATGCCTTTGCTTACGTTGTCCCCAGGGCCCATCAAATGTAACAATGGACTTCATCATCTTCTCCTTATCTTCTTTCCCCTCATTCCTTAAATCAGGAAGTGAAGCAGAAGAGCGAAGGCCATGCTGAGCCCTCCCTTCCTCTCACAGGCCATGTGGAGTTGCTCACCAGGTATGGTTTGATATCATTTCAGGAATGTTATTTTCTCAGTTTGGGACCTTGTTCTTTCCACCAGTCCCGAGGAGCCTGGACCAACCCTTTCATGTGGGTTCACGTGTTGTTTTTCTGAAACAGAGACTTTCAAAAGTTAAAAAAAGTGTGCCTCTTTCCTGGATTCACATATGATTTCAAAAAAAGGATAATTACCTCTTCCATCTTCAGCTATGATTCTATTTTTGAATCTTCTTCTAATTAAAAAAAATCCTACCAACTCCTGGTGCTATTTGAGTCTGAGTCACTTGTGCAGTGGAGTCAGCAAAGTTGCACAAATAAATGTGTGATTCAGGAAGAAGGCTGTCCTTGGGACTGGCTATCACCACGAAGTGCACAAGTGAGCCCTGGGGGAACCCTGTCTACATCTCCCCTGGCAAACAAAGTACAGTGCATTGTGGGACATCTTTGCCCTGAATTTCTTTTCAAATCCTTAGAATAGCCTCTGGCATGTATATGCATTTAATAAACATTGGTTATTATTGTTTTTCCCTCCTGCATATATTCTGTAGGGATTTAAAAAATGCATAAATCCTGTTGATGATCTGACTACTCTCCCAAGGTTGTGATCAATACCAATTTCCACTCTGGTAAGCACGGAGACGTGGCTTTTTTTTTTTTTTTAATCAATTCTACTAGTTGCCAAAAGACTCTAAAAGCTAGAGTTGTGAAGCTCACAGGGTTGTATTGATCACTTTCCCATCACGGGGATGTAATATCTGTCACCCACAAGGTGAAGGAGGAGAGATTTAATTGAGCTTTTGGTTTCAGAGGGTTCAATTCATGGTTGTTTGGCACCAAAGCAACAACTGCATGGTGGAAGAATCTGGAGGAGGACAGGAGCTCGCATCATGGTGGCCAGGAAGTGAAGCACGAAGGGAGGAGCTGAGGAGGGAGAGTCATCCCTCCAGACCAGACCCAGCCTCTTCCAGCCAGGTCCTTTTCCCTGCACCACATTCAGCTATGAATTCATGAATGGATTACTCCACTGATGATCACAGCAGCCCCACAGTCAGATCACCTCCTGGAAGTCCCATCCCTGGACACATGAGATGTTTAGGGGACACTCTAGATCTAAACCATATCAAAGTGGACCAGGCATAACCCCTTATTTATCCATGGGGAAGCTGAGGTCACACAGCTCATCAGTTATAAAGTTTTAGAAATGCATAGTTCACATTCCGTCAAGACCTCTTCCCGGAAAGGCTAAGACTGACCATTACATGTGAGTTGGTGACATTGTAGTTACTTTTGAAGCTCCCAAAGGTGATCTAAATTTCCAGTCACTCTGTAGAGACAACAGAGAGAATGAACTGATTGTACTTGGTAGGGAGGCAAGCTGGGTCTTAACCAGATAGACAGAGTTGTAGGGTGGGGAAGACCCAGAGATTGGGCAGAGACTGTGCTATAATCTTTCCATGCCCTTTCAAAACATTCTTTTTTGATGCCAAAACTATTAGGCACAGTGCAGGCCATGAAATGAGTCAGATATGCTCACATATGGTTGCAGCCCTGGTGGCCTCACAGAATATTGCGTCAGTGTGGTGTAGAGCGACTTCCACATAGTGGGGTTGGGGTTGGCTTTTGATCACAGCTCTGAAGCATGAGTAGGGCTTACCAGATGCTTGGGAAGGGAAAGCAAATGCTCTTTCAAGGGCACATTGAGGGTCCCTGAAGTGCAGATGATAGAGCTGAGTGGGGGCTGCGTGGGCAGAGCTGAGATGCTAGGCCAGGGCCAGACAGTGAGGGAACTGAGACGTTGGGCCTTGTCATACATGAATGCAGAGAAGAGAGCCCTGCTGCATGCCTGCAGCTTCTTCTCTCTTGGAGGCTGAGACAGGAGGGTCTCAAAAATCAAATCCAACCTGGCAACTTTGTGACATAGGGAGCCACATATTTCCTTCTATGCAGCTTATCCCTGAGTCCTGCCCATCTTGCCTCCTCAGTGTGCCCCACACATTTCAGCTTCCCAGCCACTGCCAGCCCTTTCTAAGAAGAGCCACCATTATTTCTTGCCAGAACTGCCACAAATTGGGTCCCCAGCAGATTTCCTTGCCTCTGCTTATGCTTCCCAGATTGGTTCTCTTGCGCAGTAGCCAGAGATCGCTTCACAAATGCAGGTCCCACCAGGGCACAAGCCACCCAAGCACAAGCCATTGGTGGCCTCGCTGATCTTGCTGCAGCTTTGCTAGCGCTGCCAGCTCACTGCAGCCTCCTCCCACCACCTGACATCCTGGTCCTCCTGTCCCTCACAGTGACATGCTCTCTCTTCCTGGCTTCAGGATGGCAGCATGTGTGTGTTCCTCTCTCGCTGTCTGCTTCTCTCTGCAGGAACCATCTGTTCACAGAGCCCTTCCCAGCTCCACTCCCTGTGCACACAGGCGCCCTTGCAGCACCCCCTTGTCCTGGGCAGCAGTGCTTCCCAGAACTTGCGTCACCAAGGACCAGTTTCAGAGAAGACAAGTTTCCTATCACTAGCATTGGGGTTGGTATTGGATGGCTTGAGTGCATTACCATGCACCTTATTTCTCTCTCTGTGATGTTGGAGTCTCATAAGTAACACAGTGCCTAGATCCCTCGCATGTGCAGTGTGAAGCAGGGTCCAAGCTTCTATCAGAATCTAGCACTGATCTGCCAGGAGGCAGAGCTCAGGAGTGATGCAGACAGGGGAGCAGCTGGACGTGCAGACGAAGCTGCACTTGTTGCTCACCTGTTGCTGAGCAGTCCAGGTCTCAGCAGCAAGGGCTGCTGCCTGCCTGTGGCCTGAGGCTGGAGGACACCTGCGCTACAGCCTTTGCCACAGTGAGCACTAGTGGCTTTGCTCCTGCAGGTTATTCCTGATTCTCAGGATGATGCCTAACACAGTAGGTGCTTAGTCACACTTGTGGCCGATGGAGACCGCTCTTACACCGTGCTCAGGATGAGGTTTTGAGGGCTGAGGTCTATGGGATGCAGCCTTGTCCTCAGAGCTAGGAATGCCCTTCTCGACAGGCACAGCCAGTTGCTTGCCTTATTGGTCATGAGTCAGATTCTTGCTCTTTAGAATTCGAACAGAGATGTTAAGGCTCCACTCATCTCAATGGCAGGCACTGGGTCCCTGACGCTCTGAGTTGGGAGGCACTTGGGGACACTATGAGCAGAGGAAGTTAGGAGACAAGATATTGGGGATGGGGAAGAAAAGAAACAGTAGCAATGACAGGGACCACCCAGATCCTCAAATCAGAAAAAAGAGCATAACACGCTAGCTCTTGCCTCTTTTCCTCAGAGGCCCGTGGTCCTTCACTCCCTGTGTCCCTACACTTGTCCATTGTGTCCTCTTAAAACTTGTCTTTGCAGATATGGTGGCACATGCCTGTTATCCCAGCATGCAGAATGGTGAGGCAGAGGGATTGCTGGGAATTCCAGGACATTCTGGGCTACATAGTGAGTTCAAGGCCAGGTTGAACTGCACAGTGAGACCCTGCCTCAAAAAACCCCAAGCCAAGCCAAACCAAACCAATGAGACAAAACTTGTCTTTATTTCACCAAGCTAGAGAGGGGTTCGGTTTCTAAACAGATACTTGGGTAAGGTCTTTAGGAAGACTTCTCCCTCCAGTTACTGTGCATGGAGTGGTTGCAGCAAAAGGGCTACAGGTCGGAAGAAAATTAGGTTCCTGCAGGAGAACTGGCCCTGAGAAAAGTGGATTCAATCAGAAAGCACAGGCATAATGGATGTTCCATGGGTCAGACAGAAGGTTGTGGAGGCTCAGGAGGATGGTGCCCAGGGCCGTAGGCTGAGCTGGCGTGCATTAGTGACAATCTTCCCTGAAGCGGAACTTCAGCAGGAAGGAGTGGTAGCTGGAGGGCTCAGGACCAACTTGAGCTTTCTCTGACTCCTCCCACAAATGAGCCCACTGGCCAGGACAGCCCTCACCTCCTTTCTGCCCAGTGCCCATTCTGCCTCTGCTGCTCTCTCGGCTTTTCGGTCCCAATCACCACCTCCACTCAACACCTCTTTTGATTCCTCAGCAGCCTCTTTGTCTTTTAAGCTTATCTAGTTCCATCTTCTCTGCAAGAATTTCTCGTCTATCCAAGGCCTCTGAGATGTGGCCTGGGACTCGTGGGGCCCCCCAAAAAGGACCTGGAAAGGCCTAGACCCCTGCACCTAGTACTGCATGTCATGGGTGGCATGTAGAATTTCAGGATGTGCCCATCACTCATGCATTTATGGACTGTCACTGGGACACATTCCTTTTTGGGAAAACTGAGCTATTTTTTAGAGATAGGCTTGGTCCAACTTGACACACAGATGTCCTTCCCCAAGTCTTGGATGGAGGTGTGTGTCCATTAAGGGAGGCTAGCCCTGTCGTCTGCTTCTAGAGGCTTTTCCTTGAGCCCATGACACAAAGCAAAGGCACGAAGGCCAGAGAATGGCACTTCTGTCCTCTGCTCCCTGAGCCAAAGCCTGATAATGCAAACGAGATTTATGGGGACTTGTTTGAAGGACACCCTGCTTATCCTTTCCTCTCATTGTGCTAATTTTTATTCTCTCATTAGGCTGTGCACTTGGACCATATGTTCTTAGTACCCAGCAGAATTTTCATGCATTTTAATGTTATTTCCTTGGCTTTTATCCAGGGATATTATATATAATGACTTTATGAAAACTGTCACTGCAGGGGCAGTATACTTTGAGGCAGTGTGCTTAGGTCATTTCAGTGAGATCAAGCCCAGCAGGAGTTCCTCTCATGCACAGGTAAGGCCCAGGGTGAGTTCTTCTTTCTCCAGGGAGTGGGACACTTTCCTTTTGATCACAAGACCTGCAGCATCTGCTTTTCTGAATGGGTGGTCCTGACGTCACACTCACCACCAGGATGTGCTGCACTTTCCTCAGCCCATTTCCATGTGTAGAATGAAAGAAGCCAGCGAATCACAGGAACCATGAATAGCTCTAGGGCTTGCACCATGGGCACAGGCCACAGGTACAGCGCCCTGGGGGCAGTGCCAGCACCGAGGGGGGCTGGGGAGAGAACAGAAGAGAGACCCAGTGTTCTACTACCATCCCTCATCCCCACCCAGAGAGTCTCCTGCACTGGTCTCACCTCTTTGATGGCTGTGGATGCCATCCACCCTTTCTGGCTCTCAGCAAGTTGTGCTGTAAGGGCTCCCACTGGAATAGCTCATGAGAGCCCAGCTGGTGGAATCTGGCCAACTGCCTCCTTCCAGCTCTGCTGTGCTGACCTCCCCAATTCTGCCTCCCTCCTCTGCCGCTTCTGGGATCACAGAGGCCTCTCTCCTCCCTGCTGCTGGCTTTGGGGCTAAGAGGAGAACAGAGGCTTGTCTCCTGCAGTTCCCAAACCTCCTGTGCATTAGGCTCCCCTGGGGAGCTGCACACCCTCGTGGTGCCTCAGCAGAGTCTGCAACTGAATATGCCAGGCTTCCAAGGGAGGCCTGGGCCCTGGGCTGCTCAGGTGGACATGCAGCCAGAGTGGAGAGCAAAGCTCTCCCATCTGTTGGAATCATCGACAGCCTCTAAATGCATCAAGCAGGTGAGGGGCAAGGAGGAGGGTCTGCATCTCTAGGATGCTTCTGAATGACCTGAAGTTGCTCATTTCTGAGTCACACTGGAGAATAAGGTCATTGCATACATCTGAGGGGTGATTTCATGGAGAAAGATCACTGATTCCTGGGTGGGGGATGCCTGTGCACTGTAATGCAGTCTGGATGTGCCCCATTTCCCTGAGCTGTGGGCACAGGTAAGTCCATGTGGGGATCACGAAGCCAAGGCACTGCCATCCCTGTCACAAACCACGGTTGGTGTCTATGTGCTGTGAGAAATATGTGGTGACTGATGCTGTTCAGTGCCACTCAGTAGAAAGGCAGCTGGTACAGGCATGACACTGTGTCCTCATCTACCTTAGTCACTGGATCTGGCACCGTGTGGCTTCCTGATCTTCCCCAAAGTCACAGTGACCATGAATGGGAAACATTTTGAATTCAACCAGGACCTCAAGGCAGCCAAGACAGCACAGCTAAAGACTCTCAGGAAAGAGGACTCCAGAGCTGCTGCAGAAAGCAGCAAGGACAATGGGACAAGCGTGTGTGAAGTTAGGGAAGGCCTCAGAATTCATGGCAATCTTTTACAGTAATGTTTTTTATTTAAACTCTAGCCATATTCTTAGATCGCACTTGATGTATTACACAAGCATGTTCAGACACACACATCTGGACAGTAAGCACCATGATGTCCTGTTTCACGCCCAGCTTTGGTATATGAGGTGTTTGCTGACTCAAGGAAGAGATGGAGAACTGGACTTTTCACAGAGAAAACATAAAGACAAGAAATGATCCTACAAAGTGGTGTGTGATAGTGATTCTTCAGGGGCTGTCATGAAGAAGCAGTGACACCCTGGAGTGGCACTCAGTGCTCCAGACGTGGTCTACGTGAGCCACCACACATTTTGCCTGGTTGCCTGCTCAGCCCTCTCCTGGGACTGCAGTTGCTTATTTCTGAACACTCAGCTCCAAGATCCCTATGTGTGGGAAGCTAGTGTTACACCATCCCTGGGCCTGTCCTCGTCCCTGTCCCTCCTTCTGTGCTGCTGCTGCAGCTCCACAGAAATGTCTACCATCAGCTCCTCTTCCTTCCATGGGTTCCATGTCTTTTTATCTCTTTTTGGCAGCATTCAGCACCCAGCCAGGCCAAGTCAGAGCTCAGTGAGTGACTGCAGACACACTACAAGCCACGAGCTTCGCTTCTTTGCATGTTCTGATTGTCTTCATTGTAATTCACCCAGATGGAACAACACAGATTATTGGTGGATACCACTGTGCTATCCAGGTTGCCTCTGAAATCTAAAGTATTTACAGAAATAGCACGATGCAGCAGGGGCTGTGCAGATTCTCAGCATCCAGCCTGTACCGGGAAGGTGGCAGCTTGCTGCTAATAGTGGGAAGTCTCCCTGGGAAAAAGAATGTGAGATGCTGGTTTTAGAAATCTCTACACTGCCCATGAAGGGCTCCTGGTTGCTTATGGGAACCTGTAAGCCCTATTTGCCTGGGGAGACAGAGGCCTTGCACCTCCAAGGTGACCTTTGGCTCCTGATAGGTGCAGTTGATTTCTGGTGAACTTAGTGCTCATGATTAATGCTCTTATCTTACAGGAAAGTGACATTTGCTATTATGTGAGTCAAAGTATACTCGCTAGTTATCATATTTTTAGCTGATCCATAGCATCCATTTTTAGAACATTCAGAAAAAAATGTCACGTCTCTGAAGGCATGTCTAGGTAACCAAATGAGTAACAAAACTGCAGAGAGTTAGGCAAGTTTTCTTTTCTTGTCATTCTTTTTGGTAACTTATAAGATAGAATGAAAAGGCATATGTCAGGGCTCATGTCTAGATGTTCCTCCAAAGCCTCATGAAGTCATAGGTGGCTGAATCTAGAGTGTGTGATTAATTCATAGTGCAGTGCTAAGACTAAGGGTGCAAGGATTATTGGTGGGTGATTACTAAATCAGCCCACTGATTGATTTGGCACCACCCTAATCCAGTTATCATGGATACAATATAAGGGACAGAAAGAGGCTTGTCTTAATCCTTGCTTGCTGCTCTGCCTTCTGCCCTCCATGAACTGCTTTTCCCCTAAGATGCCCCTCTGCTGTGCCTCTCTGCTGTGCCATCCTGCCTTGGAGCCAACTGATGATGAACTGAAACTTCCACAAACTGCGAACCACATAAACCTTTCCTCCTTTCACTTTGGGTGTCACATCTTTTGTCTCAGCAATGAGAAAAGTAATTAAGACAGGATTGCTTATTTCAGAACAGGGACTTGACTTTGGCAGAGGGAGAGGGAAAGACAGTTGCCATCTAACCCTGCATCTCTGGTGTGTGCAGTGGTTGTGACAGTGTTCATAAGACAACCAGCTTTGGTGCTTGGTTAGAGCAGCCTGGGCTCTGATGAAGATGAAGTCTGAAACCATGTGAGTGTCCCAGTT
>NDGM011186259.1:0-12231 GCA_002564305.1 Octomys mimax
TATTAGCAGTCATGGTCATTTTGTGTAATACCTGTGAAATCCTGGCATATAATAGGCACTCAGTAAATTCAAAAAAGCAAAATGTAGGAAGTATATGCTCAACCTCAAACTTCATTGTGGTATTTCTCTTATTTTGCCAGCATATCCAGGTGAGAGATACAAATAGAACTGGTGGCTCTCGAATTATAGTCTATGTTTGGTAACTTGGGGCAGAAACAGGTTCATCAGACAGTTAATGCAGCAAATGCAAGCGTCATATTGGATGGGAAAAACATGCTGGAGAGCCACGAGGTCCCTTGTGAGTCCATGGCTCTTGGAACCAAAGAAATGTACCCCCTCTTTCCACTCTATTTTCACGTTCTCCATGTAGAACCACTGCACATACAAAAGAAAGAATAACACGGTAATGAACATAACATTGAGAGACACAGTATGTCTTTAATGTGTGTCTAACATTTTATGGTATTTAAAATAAGGATAAAACACCAGCTTGCCTTCCTGTTATAGCAAATGGATGGAAGTTGGCATCTCTTCCATAATGAGTTTCCAGGAAAGAGATTCAGTGTGTTTATTATAGTTATTGGGGGAAAAAAAAGAACTCAAAAAGTAATAAACTTTTCAAATCTTTTTCTTTAAGTAAAAGCTGTCCAACACCACTTTCTTCAGTGATACACATGCTTGAGATATATTAATATCTGTCACTAGGCCCCAGTGGACTAAGGAACGGAATTATTTATCTAAATGTATTTAAGTATCTGTATGTGACTTTTGCATAGGCTCAGTTCATCTTGGAAGCCTTGGACTATACATAGTCTGAGGAGACAGCAATAGTACATGATTTTCCTATAATTTTTGGCTAATTTAATGGCAGTTTCCCTGATCTCTAGCATCTCAAAATATCTATCTTTACAATGATCAAATTGAGTGTTGCTACTCTTACCTTATCAGAGTGCTGCATTTCAGTTTATGTGGTACATGTGGACCCCAGACCTTCTGGGCAGTCTGCCCCTGCTCATAGTCCTACCAAGTGGGAACTCAATTGTAGAGCTCATGATCTCATCAGACCCCAGATACCCAGGATTATGTTTTACTTATATGCTGGATAATTAGTCACTTAAACTCTGGTGAAAATAATTAGACTGGATCAACCAGAAATATGGTACGGGGATAAAAACAAGGAAGATTCTGTTAGTGTGTAAATGGGACAAAAGTAATATATATAGTAATTTGTTGTGCTAATAAGGATCTGAGCAGTGTAATGGCCCCTTGAATACTGGAATTATGAGGATAAAGACCCTAGGAAGCCAGGAGCCCCTCTAACAGAAACAGGATAAGAAGGGCTTATTTTAGCTTGAGGAGGGACATAATAGCCTCAAGATCAGACAGGCAAGACTTATATTAAAATCTATTTCTACCATGGTCACTAAACTTAGAAATCATTGAAACCCACGATTCTAACAATTAGTTATCTCTTTTTGTCTGCGCTAACCCAAGAAAGTCTCTGGTTTCTAAAATACACAGATGCAGTAGACTGATGGGTGACTGAACACTTCCCCTGTTCTTCCACCACAAAAGAACGTGAGACTGTATGAATTCTAGAGCTGGTGGACCTGGCAACCAAGCCAGGTGGAAGACTAAGATACAACCTCTCTTATATGTGTCCTGTTTGGGACTCCCCACAACATGTGTTGCAGATGAGTAATGTCAAAAATAATGGTGCAAAGTATAGTACAACAAGTAAATCGGTAACATAGTTGTTCCTTTAACATTAAGTCTTATTTATAATGCATAAGGGAATGGGCTATGCTTTCATAGGAAGGAGTGATGGTACAGAGAGCTTATTCATACCAGCACTCAGCAGAAACACATGAGTAGGGAACTGGGTTGTGGTGTTACAATGGCTAGAAGGCTTCTAGGCCATAGGGATTTTCAGCTAATCATTGTCTTATGGGGCCACTGCTGCCCTATTGGCCCCTCGTTGAATGAAATGTCAGTCACTATCCTGCAAATTACTCTATTTGAATAAGAGGAAAGTCAAAATGTGCAGGATGGGATATTTCAGCGTGGCAGATGAGGAAGGTCAAAGCTGGCATGACTCTCAATGTCTTAGACTGGATTCCTAAAAGCAGAGCCTGAGAGAGAATTTTCAGGATGGCAGAATTGGCAAGGTTAGGAACTGAGTGAGGCTGGGCCAAGTCTTAGCTAACATCTCTTCAGCCTAATATCAGCTGTCTGATATTAGGTTTACTTATTGTACTATACTGACCCCAGGCAAGGGGTCAGTGTTTTGTGTTTCTGGGTCAGGCATTGCCAATGAGCTGAGCATCTAGAATGGAGATGATCCAGTTCACCAAGAGTCATGCTCTAGGCAAGAGTTTCATTGTGGGCTGCTGGTAGCTACAACCCAAGGCAGAGGGGGTTCAGTAGTTCACCCATGGCCCAGGCCCAGGAAGGGGATCTGGGGAACCAAGGGGGCAATATTTATTACACATTTCTTTTTACACAGGGTCTCTGGTTGCAGGATAAATAGTGTGCTTAAAAATTTTTATATTGATTTCCATAGAGGGCTTCATCAGACTGAGAATTGTTAAGGATATAGATGGAGACCCTGGAAATTTTTGCGTAGGCAGAATTGGATACCTGTGACAGAGAGTGAAACAAAAAGGATAAGAATCAAAGCCATCCCAAAGCACTAAGGATATCCTTCTTCAATGCAAGGGTGACAGAACAGGAAATCATAATTGTCGGCAGTGACAAAGTGTCACTTTTGAATCAAGGGAATAAATAAGACCAATAGTACTTAGCATGAGGCATGGCACATAGTAGATGCTTTTAAATATTTGTTCAAAATTTGAATATATGATTAAAAATGAATGAGTAAAACTTTGAATAATTCAGTAATAATAATTGCTCCTAATTTTAATTTCTTTCCCATTCCTCATTTATGTTATTCAGCCCACATTTATAAGTTAAAATTTCCTACAGAGGAAGGCATAGTTTTTGAAGAAGAAAACTAAACTATATAGCCACCCCAAAATTTATGATATAAACAAATTAGTCTACTGATACCATGTATCATGCTTATTTCATTAGTTCCAAAGCTATTGATGACAGCTTCTTGCCAATGAGCAATGTTTATTCTCAAACTCTGTCACACTTCCTTGAAGTATGGATATAACTGTATATTAGAAAAGTAAGACAAATAACTCCTTTATGTGCAATAAATAAATTATTGAAATTGGATCAATTCACATTCTTCATTTGACTAACAAAAGTATTTGATAATTTTAAAAATGTATAAGTTTGGGACACCTAATAAACTATCATTATTATCTCTACAGTAAGAAAAATAGGGGAGTGTTCATTAGGATCTTCATCTACTTAGAATTATGTGGCTGTTATTCACCTCATTTTTCAAAAACAGGAAAGAAAAGCAAATGCTTTCAATTTAGGCTTTGTCAAAAAATGTGATTGAGAAGGAGAGTAGTTGTTCTAAACTACTATTTTTTCTTAGTATGAAAATCCTTTTTTCGACAAAAAGAGAAAATCTTTAGGAAACTATTATAAAGCTAATTTATAATATACACTTACCTACAAATTCATATGTAGCAATTGAACATAGATGATTATTTGATGTAAAATTAACCTGAGTGGTGATAATTCAATTCCCAGAGGAGAAAATAAACTATGTCAAACAATACTCAACTGTGCCCAAAGCTCTGTACATTTGATAATACTTCATGTGTATATATCATATATGTTACATATGCATCTACTTTAGGTAATGAATTTTATTTACTTGATGCATATTTGATATTGTGACAACAAAATTAGAGAGCACTGGGTCCATATGACTGTTGGATAGTATCACTGAAGAATATTGAAAGGCTAAGTGAATATGTCCTGCTGAGTTTTACATTGCTAGGGGCATACCAACATTTTTTTTTTTGAGGGAGGAGGAGGAGCTTTTTAAAAATTAAAAGCAATAGGAATATTCTATTTCACTTTACAACATACTGTTATTTCTATGAAGCTCCAAGTTTCTTCCACACTTGAGCTCTCTTTGGAAAACCTAATAGAATTTGATATTCTCCTAAGTTCTATTGCACTTATACCTTGGCTTCTTCAGACTAGCCCAAGCTTATCACTGTTCACTTACTGAACAACACAGAAGAGTCAAGGCTAAGGGGCTCTGGATGAAGGCCTTCAGGAAAATTTTGCTCCTCTGCTTTTTTCCAGTCTAAATACTGAGTGCTTGGACCTGTACCCCATGGCATAGTCAGTGGCCTCAGGCAGGAGAACCCTGGGCGTGACAACACTGATGGCTCTAAGACCCTGGAATCACAGCCATATATCATGGCCTGCATTGTATTTGAAGTGTCCCCCAACATGTGATGCTAATAGGAGGCGGTAGAGTTATCTAGGGGTGGAATCTAGTGGAAGGAAGTTGGGCCTTCGGAGACCTTGCCTGATGCTATGAGCTTTGCTACCACAGAAGCAGATAAATGGGTCCAAGCAACTATAGACTAAAACTCCAAGGTGAAATAACCCTTTCTTCCTTGTAAGTCGATTATCTCAGGTAATACAGCTAATGTACTTCTCTTGAAAATATTCACCAGTTCCTATTTACTTCTTTTGTGTATTGGATGATTTCTCACCTGAGGGTTCTTAACCCAATCCAGAATGGCTGTGAATTCTGATGAGAAAAATTGTAACTTTTTCTTTTTAAAGCAATAACAGGAACTAATTATTTCCTTAAATGATGCATGTAGGCAACAGAGAGTAATAGTAACATGAGTATCTGTGACTCTTTCTCTCACGGAAATTGGAAACATATTCATCTATGACACAGTAAGGCAATTTTCCTGAAATAAAAACTATTTCTACACAACACTAGTTACCATTATGGTAGGTATTCTTCTTATAACTATGTCTTATCAGTTAATGTGTTAGTAAAAGTCAGCCTATATTATCACAGTTTATTTCAATGCTCTTCTGACATTAGTTAAATAAAATGTAAATTATTCTAAGGAAGGCTCATGGACCTCCTCAGCCTACCACCCAGTGGCTCAAACAAAGGTGAAGATTTGCCAGCCTTAGTATCTACTGATTCTGTCTACCTCCTCTATACATCTGCTATCACAAGATACTTATTCATCCCCAAAACAGCCCTTGATAGCTCATGAGCTGGTATTTTGATTTCATTGCTCCTTGCTTTGCATCTTCATCTCTGGAAAGATGGTCCCTTTGAGACTTTGGAAAGTAGAAGTTCAAAGAGGCCTTAGCTGAAATTCTCAGACTGACTCTGAATGTATCTTCTTGTGCTTTTAGGATTTCTGGCACATCACTAACGCTCAGTCTTTATTGTATTTTATTTTTTGAGTCTGTGTGTCTGTCTCTATTATTATTATACTATATGTCTCTGGATGATAAATGTTGTTTTTCATCACCCAGCTTCTGCAATAGCAATTGCTATGCTGTGGACACTCAAAAGTTGTGTAGGAAATCAAGGGAGGGCTGTTTTCCTGAGGACAATATATTACTAGTGCATTACTGACAGGGCACAAGAGTAGAGCGGTATGGCAATGCACCAGAACCTATTTGCTTTCAATGATTTTCTGAGTGTAAGATGGTACTGTAATCTGCCCACATCACCAGTCATCTTAAAACCAAATGACTGATTGACTTCAAATAAATCCCAGCGCAACAAAGCATCTCTTCCCATTACAAGCAGGGTGGGCACCAGGCAAAAGTGATGGACAAAGGCCTGTCTCAGGAACATTGACATCCCTTCTAATTAGCTTTGCCTTCTTCCTTCTGGAAGGCACTGTGTTCATTTTTGCAGCAGGCCTCCAGGGATGTTTTGACATCCAAGCATGTCTGGGGATATTTCCTACAGCATGTGCTCCCAGTCCACCCTCCTAAGAGTTCTGACCTTTGTCTACTCTCTTCCTAAAAACCTGCCTGCAGGATATATTCAGCCAGTGCTGCCCTAAGACAGCTGACAAGTTTTAAACCAAGCTCCACTCACCTATTACACAGTGGCCACTGTACAATGTTGTGCCCTTCTTATGTGCCATATGCTATGCCATGGTCTAGGGTACAGAGGTAAAAACACAGTCTCTACCCTCAGGGAGTTCACAAAAGGATATGGACAATTATATTTTAGTCTATTAAAAGTCATATCAGGGAGCACAGAAAGGGCACTATCTTAACTTGGGTTCTCAGAAGCACACTCTTAGACGAGGAATTGGAAGTGAATATCTTATGTGAGTTATCTCAGGAGCCAATTCAAGAGGGAATGGAAGTGAGCTTGCAATGAAAAGCCAGCCAGTGTAGCCAGTGCTGCCACCAGCACCACTGCGGCTCAGCCACGGCAGAGATAAGCGGTGTAGACTATCCCCTGAGTGGTCTCAAGTGAGGGGCAAAGAAGCAAGATGTTCATGCAGCAACTTCCATTGTTTGTTAGTGGAGAACTCTGCCTGGTACACTAATTCTTTGTCATTTTCAGCCTGAAGTGTGTGTACCATCAGCAAATCCTTGAGACTAGAGAAGATTCTCAAGCAAGAATGATGAGAGTTTGAGAAAAGAAACCGTAGACAAAGAAAGGGATGCAGCACTGCAGTAGGCGAGAGCAGGGTGCTGCAAATATTCTCTGGAGGACAGCTTTCCTGGAAGGTGTCTTGAAAGGTGAAGACCTGGCCCTAGCCTGTAATCAGTGCTGGCACACGTCATGTCTTCTTCAAAGGAGTGTGTATTGTGCAGCACTTTCTTAGGAACAATGTTTACAGATGTGAGTTTATTCAAGTTTACACATTAATTTGCCACTTCTTACTCTATTTGGTTGTCTTGTTTTATTACTTATCAAGACTTGTGAATTTGTCTGCTGTTTTTTTTTAATCAGATTTTATTGGTACATTTTAGATACACATACTGATCACACATGCATTTTCATTTACATACGTATTTCCCATTTGTCCTGTGATTCTTTTGTTCTATTTTCTGGACTTTTGGAGTCGAGCAAGTATTTTAGTCATCCCTCTCCTCTCTGTTAGCTAGTGAATTACAAATTAATTTGCTCTTCTTTGAATGGTTCCCCCAGAGATACAACATGCGTCCTCTCCCTTTGATGATTTTATATGTTCAGAATAAGAGCTGTGGCCTGCCTTCCACTATATTCTGTAATTCTACACAAACTTAAAGCCCTTTAAAACATGATTTTTTTGTCTGGCAAGTGCAAGAACCTGAGTTCAATCCCTGGTTCCACAAAAAAAAGTAAAACAAAACAAAAAACACGATTTTACATAGTCAAGATGCACTTATATTTACCCATTCTCTTGTACTTCATCTTTTATCTTTTAATATTCTCTCTGCTTAAAATTTTCCTATTATTGCAAGTAGGTAGGTGAAAAGCACACTCAGTTTCTGTTAGTCTGTAAACATGTTTATTTTGCCTTAATGTTTGGAGAATTTTCATCTGTACAGAGAAGCTTAGATTTTTTTCTAGGACTATAAAGATGTTATTTTACTGTCTGAGAAGCTCAGGGTAGAAACTCTTCTATGTATAACAACTGGAACAGCCCTAAAGTTTGTTTTGAAAGTACTTTCACCTGTACAGAAAGCTCCTAAGGCAGGCAGAGCTTGGTAGCTAGATTCTGAAGAACAGGGCATACATGCATGAGGTGGTCTTGACATTGAGACCTAACGTTCTGGAGAAATAGGAAACATTGAGGTTTCTCAACCTCCAGGAGACATGCACATGTGTCTCTGCAGATCAAAGGAGGTAAGACATGGTTGCCATGTTGGGAACAGAGACCCACTGAAATGGCAACAGTTTACATATGGGACAATCCATGAATCATGCAGAAATTTTTAAATAGGTCAAGTTCAGGAAGTAATTTTACATATACTGTGAATGAGGGTGCAAGATTAGCAGTTACCTTAATGCTGTATTGTGTATGTGGGTGTTGGTTTCTTTTCTAGATGTTGGGTTTTAAAACTTCACGATGAAGTGATTTTTCAATCTCAGAGCGCTAAGGTACTAATAGCTAAGTATCCTTGCCTTTAAGGACTGAAGAGAGGCTGTACTGTTTGTTAGGAACTTCCAGGAATGACTTCACAAACCTGCTGAGGAATGCTGTGCAAATCATCACCACACGCTCTCTCACACTTCTTAACCAGAACTATTTCATGCTGGGACTTAGAATCCTGCCTCTGGTTCTGTTCTCGGAAGAAATGGATAAACACCCTCCCCTATCTGTGAGTAATTATTTTTTCACCTAGGGTGAGATTCAGTTAGCCATTTCTTGGATATGAAGTCCCTACACACTAATTCATTTGGATTGGAGGCTCTTTGTATTTCTCAGAAATTTCAGGAGGTGAAGCTAGCTGCCTCTGTCTGCAGCTGAAGTGTAGCTTTTGTTACTGTAGGAGGGGAAACATCATTTCTTAGGAGATTTTGTAAAACCAAGGAAATCTTTCTTCTGCCTCTTTATACACATTAGTTTGAGATACGAAGTTGTGACAGGAAATAGTTTCCTCCCCCAACTCTCGGCACATAATCAGGCCTTATTTCCCATTCTTCTCTGTGGTCAGGTATGTTCATGAGGTTAAATTCAGGCCACTGACATACGAGTAGTCATTGATGTACCTTACTTCCATCAACTCTCTTGAACTACACTTAGGTCTCTGCTTTTGCTCAAATGCTAGCAAATTCAGAGTTCTCTGAAGACTACAGCAAAGTGAGCCTGAGACATAAGAAGCCTGGGTTCCTGATTGGCATGTGGAAGGAAGCCAACCAGGACTATTCTCACTGGGCAGTGAAGTAGCTATGACACCTTTATTGTACCCAGCCACTGGGGATTTGTATTGTTTGTGGAATAAGCCAGTCAACTATGCTTACAGAGAAGCGGGGCAAGGGAGCTTGAGGTTGTGAGGAGCAGAGTGGCATTCTGCAAAGAGACTGAGCTCTATCATCTATCATGGCTTTATTGTTTATTACAATAATGAGTCTCTGGAAAATTCCTTAAGGATCCTGATGCCCCAAGGAATACATGGAAGGTTCTTGAGCTGTAATTCCTGCAGTAGGCTGGAGGATGAGGAAGCAATAAACACTGTGTTAAGTCACTGAGAATTAAAAAAATAACTGACATATAGAAACACAAAGATTGTATGTAATAATGAATTACTACTTAGATATAAAAATGCAATTCTGAGCCTAGAATTCTGGAAAAAATTCATTTCTGCTATTTGAGGCAACATGAATGAAACTGAAGATTGGAAAATCTTGGAGAAATGCCAGGCACAGAAAAACAAAATGCTGCATGATCTCACTTGTGTATGGAATGTAGGAAGTTGATCTTGGACAAGAGAGTAGAGTGGTTAACAGGGACTGGGGAGACTAGGGTAATGGGGGGTGGAGACAAGTTGGTCAGTGGGTCCTAAATTATACAGAAGAAGCTCTACTGTGGTATCACACCACAAGGCGACTACTAAAAATGAGTTGCATTAGGCATCTCAAAGAGAAGTTCAGGATACCGAGCAATTTCCTCCTGAGTGTTTTCAAGCTGTTTGCTACAGTAAAGACCTGCTCTGATAACATTAGATCAACAGACATGAAAATGAAGGCAAAAAAGACATCAGAAAGCATAATGTCAAGGTTTAGAAATGTGTATAAAAAGGTATTAATACTTTGCCAATTTTTCTTATTTTTCATAAAGCATTTTCTTTGTTGGTAAAATGTTTCTTTCCCAATTGGGCATTCTGATTGGCTGATGTGATGGGCTTCCTTTTTTTTTTTTTTTTTCTTTAGGAAAGGGTCTTCAGGGTGTTCAGGGTCTCACTATGAGATCAGACTCAGTGATTCTCCTGTTTACAGCCTCCCAAGTGCTGGGATTACAGGCATGCACCATGACACCCAGTCTCAATTTACTCTTCCGGGAGCCCCAGGGGCAAGGCCTGGCTCAGCAGGACAGGGGATCCATCCCCCTGCCCCTGAGCCTGCTTGCAGGTGCTTTAATCCACTGAACTACTTGGCCAGTCCTGGAATGCCCTTTTTTCCCTTCTTTTAGGAACATTTACACTTGTAATAGTGTCTGCTGCTTCTTACAATGCATTGCTCTTCTCCACTTTCATGAAACAAATTGCCATATTGATTGAGCACATTCATTCTATCTCTCCAATCCTGTCATCATTAGAATTGTAAGCTTTTCAGTAGATCTTCCCCAGCCCCCTTCTGGAAAAGTCAACCAATAGGTAGGACTTCTTATTGTTTGTTTGTTTTTATACTGGGAGTTGAAGTGGAAGCTTTCACACTGAGCTACAATTCCAGCCTTTTTATTTTTAATTATTATTTTTTTAATTTTGAGAGATGGTTTTGCTAAGTTGCTAAAGCTGTCCAGACTGTACTTAAACTTTTAGTCTTCCTGTCTCAGCCTCTCAGAGTTCTGAGATTACAGATATCTGTAATCACTTGGCAGTAGTTGAAACTTTTATTTTATGACTAAGAAGTGACTAGAGGTGGATCTGATAGCTGCTGGCATCTCGGAACACAGAGGATGTTTGCTCACCATTGTAGATGCCTCTTGCTCCCAGAGGAGTGGCTGTACAGAGGCTCAAGCCCAAGTTTCTCCTTCCTTCTCTTAGAACACCAGCCAGCCCAAACCTCCCAGGTTGACAGAAACATCATCTCTTTCCAGCCCTTAGTTTCATCTCTTTCCTTATTAATGCAGTTTGCCCTGAGGGCTCTAATTCCACCACTTCCTTGTCTTTCCATTGACCAGTTCCATGAAACTGACATTTTTTCTAACAAGGTGAACAATTTTCAAGCATTTTCTACATTGTAAACCTGACATTGCTCATTGCTCTCATTGGGCAGTGATGTCACAAGTTGAATTTCATCCTCCCCAAATTCAAAGGTGAAATCCAAATTCCCAGTTCTTCAGAATGTGACCTTATTTGGCAATAGGGCTGCTACAGACATAATTAATTAAGATAAGGTCATTATGGTAGACCTTCATCCCATATGGCCAGTGTCTTTATAAATGTAGGCAATGATTACATACACCCAAGGAGCAATGATAAAGGCAGAGATTCACAATCAAGACATAATGAACACTGTTACAAGCTGGGAGAAGGACAGGGAACAGATTTTCCCTTGTAGAGCTTAGAAGGAATGAACCCTGCTGACGTCATGATCACAAACTTCTAGCTCAAGTATCCAGGCAATAAATTTTCGTTTAAGCCACCAACTCTGGCACTTTTCTACACAGCCCTAGCAAGCTAATACAAGGAGGGCAAACAACATCTATATAACTGGGCTGTTTGGATAATTTCAAGAAATATTACTCATAGTGTCAAAACACAGTGTCTAGTACACAGTTTCTAATGCAGAGAAAATGGTCAATAAAAGTTGGCTTCTGCTGCTGATTGTAGTACTGAGGCTGCTATCAATGTACTAAACAAGTGTTTGGAATGACAGCCCCCTTCAGCCAGGATTATTCTCATCCCTGGCCTTGAAGTACTTGTGATACATAAGTCTGTTATGTTGGAGCCCATCTACTTGATTAGCAAAGTGTTGCTACATGCAATAGTAAATATTAATTGACCTTTCAGACTGCTTATCTTTGAGCTAAATGAGCCTTGAATTTTTGCTTCTTAATGGATCTTAATGCCTGCACATTGAAATAATTTCTATAGTAGTAAGGGAAGCCCCTTAAAATTCTTCAATAATAGAATCTGGAGCCAGATGGTATCAGCAGGAGCCAAGCCTCTAATGGGATAAGCAGGAACAACATGTGAATTATCTCTTCTCTGTGTGCTTTGCCAAAGCCAATATGGCCTTCCCTGTGCTTCAGAGGTAGACCTTGCAGGAGGACTTGGCATATACTCCTTTTGGTGGCTGGTATCCTAGAGGGTTCACTGGGAAGCACTGGTGAAGGCAGGAAATGACACGGGTTCTGGCAATTCTTTTCTTTTCCCTCTTTGGTTTGGTGTTTTATCTCCACAAGTGTCTGTGCCCCTCTGTGATGGAAAGTCCAGGAAAAGTATCTGTTTCCTTGTATCTCTCAGGCCTGGACACAAGAAAGGCTTCTTCTGACTGTTGCAAGTCCCTGGGGGAACCTCCACATCTTCTTTTAAAAAAATATCATCAGATTTTTATTTTTTAAAATAATTTTATTGAGAAATAAATAGCAATGAGACAGTTTCAAATCAAATTGGCAGGACAGTTCC
>NDGM011186260.1:0-28167 GCA_002564305.1 Octomys mimax
AGGCAAACCACAGCAGTTCATGCGGCAGAAAACAATGAAGAGCAGAGGAGGAGCAGCAGCTGCGCAAGCTCCACACTGAAGATCAGAGCTCCTCCAAAGTAGCGCGGCTATGGCCGTGAAGGTCAAACTCCTCTGAAGACTGCGACTTCTCCAGGCAAGCAGGGCAGGGCGGCAGGAAGGTGGGCAGGGCTGGAAGAAGCCTTTCTCAGTTCCTGGGACCTGCCCACCGGCAGGGCTAGGCCCCCACGCTGAAAACTGCTGGAGCTGATTCAGCCAAGTTGACACACTGTATCAACTGACACACTGGATTTGATGCCCAGCACTCTCAAAATAATAACTAACAATTCCTCCAAGGATGTACCTACAAGAAGGCTGTCATAATGATAGCATCCAGGACTGGGGATGGTTTCTCCCTCCTCATGAAGCTAAAATCACCTTTATTCAACTAAGACACAATTTGTGGTGAAATACTTTTTAGGAGCAGTAAGAAGCGTTGATTTTCATCCTCTATTTAAATGCCACAGGTGTTGAACAAACGTACTTAAGCGACTCATATTAATCACCCTTATGAATTACTTATTCTTAATTAAGAGCTTGATTATTAAATGATGAAATCTCTTCGTTGCATGGCTAGTATGTTACTCTCTGCTTTGGCTCTGCTGGTCTGGCCAGGTAAGGAGATTTGCATCATGGGTGTTGCTGAGTGGCCGGCCAAGAATTTATTCTGGCGATGAGCCTTCCTTAGACTCCGCTCTGTCCATTTTAAGAGCCTTGCAGTAAAGATGCTTGTTTATTCTTAGAACATCCTCATCGTACTTGGGGATGCTGGGCTTTGATGTTGCTGCCAGCTTTTTCTAGGCCAGGTGTGGTCAGTGCTCAGCACCACCGCATTACGAATCTCAGGCCCTATTCCAGAGGCAGTGAATCACAAGGCTGATGTAAAGGGATCTTCATAGGATTCACCCACACGTTGACAGCCCCAAAACACCAGGAGACGCGGGGAGAGGGTGTCTCACAAGCAGGCCTCTATTTTAGAAATGAGAAAACAGAACCCCACACGGGGCTGTGAGCCGGCCAGTTCTGGGCAGCCCCATTTCTGTCTCCCGCCATGACGGCAGGACATCAGATTACAATCGGATGGCAGGAAGGACAATATTCTCCGCTTCTTCCTCCTCCTTTCCCTTCTGTTTTGATAGGAGGCGCTAAAATCCACCCTTCACACCCCTACTTTTTAATTATTTATAAATTTTAAGTTGCCAAACTGCCCAAAATGGGCTTGAATTTGGGATGGAGTTTGGGGATTATACGCCTGCCACACCACAGCTTATACACCCTTATTTATCTCCATTTTCCCTTCTTATATATGCAGTATAATGGAAAATTGTAGGAATGATTTGAGTACTTTAAGTGAATACAGAGAGAAATTCCAGATATATTCTGTAACATGCCCTTTTTTCAAAGAATTTTACATTCTAGTAGGTGTTGAAGCCTGGTACTCGTTTGTCTGCTTGCTTCTTTATGAGCTCCTCTATCCTGGGAATACCACATTCTATTTAGCCGCGCCCACCTTCACGGACGTCGAAGCGCTCTCAGATCCACAGTTCTTGCAAGCTGCGAGGCCCCCAGTGGCGTCCGGAGTTCGCTCGCGCACGTGCGGTGGTGCTAGCGGCCGCCGCCCACTCGAGGCGCGGCAGGCAGTGGGCGCGGGCGCGGGTCTCAGTCGCTGCGCTCTGGTATTTGTGGGGTGAGCTCTCAACGCTTGGATTTATCCAAGCCTGTCATCTTCACCGACAGCCTGACCCAGGCTTTAAAATGATGTCTGGGTCTTGTTTAATCTGCATTTCCTGATTATTAGAGAAGCTGAGTATCTTTTCCTAAGTGGATGGGCCTTTGGATTTCCATTCTTCTCACAAGCGTCCTGTTCTCTTTCCCACGGCTTGGCTTTTCCACATTAATTTGCACATATGCTGTAGCTATTTTGAACCACAACGCTGCTCTGTGTGTTGTGAATGTGCTTTCCTCGGGTGTGAACTCTATCTCATTCTGTTCACCGAGCTTTTCCTTCTGCGACTTCTTTTAGGGTTGCAATATAGCAGGGTTTGTCATCCCCCCTTTGAGATTATCATTTTATTCTGTTGTGCATTTCTGCGCAAGGAGGCCGTCTTAAGCCCAAAGTCGCAAAACATTCTCTTATTGACTTTCCTTACACTTTGAGCAAAAGTATAAATGATTAATGCCGACTGTTGATCGGTATTTATACAGTCTTCAATTTATGTTTTTGTTTTCTAAGGAATGCGCTGCTTCTACTGCACTGATTTCTTTATTTCGATAGCCTTCCTCCGTCTTGGGCTTGGACTCCTTCATTTCTGAGCATAGTAAAGAGGTCGATAGTCACTGAGATCATCTTAGATTGCCAAATGCCGTGGGCCGTTCCCACCTGCATCCCGCCACTCACGCCTAGATGCAAGCAATGAAGGAGAATGTAGCCTCCCCGAGGGGCCAGGAGCAATGTCGCCTGGTCGCCGGGCACTCTGTCTTGCTCTGGCCAGCTGCGTGTGGAGCAGGTGTGTGGTCTGCAAGCATCCTTGTGGGCCGCTCACCCTCCGACGCACAGGTCTGTGTCCTTTGAACGCCTGTGTGCTTTAAGTGCATGTATCTTTAACTTCAGCCCACCTACGCTTAAGTATTTTTGAATGTATGTGGTCTATGTCGTACATTTTACTCATGCATGTGGGATTATAAATCAATATGAATTATTTCTCATATACTCTGAAGAATACTACTGGTCTTCTAATTGGACTGCATTAAATGATTAATTTATTTATTAAGTAGGAGATGATTAACATCTTTTCAATACTGAATCTTCCATGTTCAATATCATGATTTTGTTTCTGGTCACGACTGTATGAATTTCCTCCCAACTGCACTTTTAAATGGTGAATTTTATAAAGCTGGCCAAACAGCTGGTGGAGCAGAGTACCCAGGTCATGTATTTTTGCTCTTCCTTGTTTTCTTCTAAAAGCTTTATCTGAATTTCCTTATGAACACTACTTTAGATGAATCCTTCCAGATTTTTCTCAATGAAAACATTCAAGCATATCAAACATTAGTCATGCCATAATGAAATTCCTGTGTCCCCACCCCACAGGCTCAGCAATTACCAAGATTTGACAGCATTTATTTCACATAATTTTCTTTGTTTATTTATCCTAACTAAAATAATTCAAAGTGAATTTTGACACTGCTTCACTTCTGTATTAATGCAATAGGCATTCATTTCTCAAAACTATGTACTTTCTTAGGTAACCGAAAGGCCACTGTGATGTCACACAGTAAAAATAATTGGAATAAATGAGGAGTTGAACCTTGTCTTCTCTTTTTATTATTTATTTACTTACTGATTTGGTTGTTACAAGATCTCACTATGCAGCTCAGAGTGTTCATGTTCCTCCTCCCTCTCAGCCTCCCCACCGCTGGGATTACAGGCATGCACCACTACAATTGGACTCTGTGGCCAGCTCCGCCCACCCTGGGGGCGGGGGCTAGTGTGGCATGTGGTGCTGGGGATCGAACTATAGTCCCTGAGCTTGCCTAAGCAGGCACTTTAGTCTGCTGAGCTATCTCCCTGGCCCCCTTTGTTTCTCGTTTTAAATAAGTGCATTTAATATGTTCTTGTGAGTGAATTCATTATATAATTGGGCATATTGTAGTCATATTTTTCTCTTATTATTCTGCTACTAATTTTGCCCCACCCCATGTTAGAGAGACATTTGTTTCTTCCTTCACATAAAAAGTCTTACATTAATGTTGCATGGCTATCCTTGGACCTTACAACGCATGATTCTGTTTTTGTTTTGAAAATGTCTGAATCAGTATTGCTTTCTCTTAAAAATAAGACAAAACCTTTTATCTTCCTTTAGTTTTTTTCTCTGTCTTCCAGCTCTGTTATGTACTGCATTTACACTTTAACTTGTTCCTAAACGCAGAACGGGGTGTTTTGACAGTCACTCTCAGAGTGCACACTACTGTGTGGTGTAGCCCTGTGCACCCCTGTTCCCTCAAAGTACAAGGGATGGGGAATGTGGTCAGGCGCGTGTGTTCACAGACAGATTCTGCCAGGTGTCAGTGGTGCAGCCTAATCAAATACTGCCTGAATGAACAGGAGGGCAGCAGCACAGAGGGCCACGTCCATCACAGCCACGTCGGATGATTTGACGAGCATAACACAAATGCTGCCCAGTTCAACACAGGTAGGAACAGCAGAAAAGAAGAAAAAAGCATTTATAAAATATCTGGAAGACCTGGTACACAGATTTATTGTGAAATTCATTTCTGAGTCTGATGAGAACTATTTAAAGTTCAATACTGCTGCGGCCTTATCTGGCTTCCAGAATTATATCAGATGCCACTTGGATCAGACATACACAAAAAAGTCAAAGAGTGAATCACTTTTACCAACAGAATTTAAATAAAACAAATCTATGGTACTGCAATGCCATTTGCATCCCCCATGTCACCTGCACAGTCCAGTATGTGCAGATGGGGACATGCCCAGGGTATCACCCAACTTTTTCCTAAAATTAACAGTGGTCATTTATTGCAGATTTCTCTGTCCTCCATTATTCCTTTTACTGTACCTTGTGCTTTACAATTTTACTTTATCTGTTTTCTTTTGAGTTCACATTGATTAATTTTTCTTTCAAAGTTCCTGGAGTGAAAATACTCTAAGACTTCGCACAGCAAGCAGATCTCTTCCATCACCCTCGCCCCCAGGGTTCCACTGTGACAAGCTTCAGCGTGGGGCTCTGGGTTCAAAGTAGTTTGCTCTTAGTACTTTGTAAGTAATATCCTCATAACCCACTGCATTCAGTGCGGAAAGTTTAAAGCTCTGATGGAAATTTTACTATCACTACTTTTTTTTTGAAATTTAACTTTCTTTTATTTTTGTATTTTAGGGAAGGGTCTACAGGGTGTTCATGGTCTCACTACTAGATACAACTTGTAGTGATCTGCCTGTTCACAGCCTCCCAAGAGCTGAGATTACAGGCGCGCCCCATGCCCAGTCTCAAGTGCCTCTACACGGCCCGGGGATGGGGCTGGCAGGGCAGGCCCAGGGACTGAATCCCTGGCACCTGTGCCTGCTTGCAGGCGCTTTAATCGCTGAGCTATTTGGCTGGCCTGAAATTTAACTTTCTTAACTTGTAAATATTCTGTGTTTTTCTCCTTCCATGTGTCCTGAAACCTCACTATATATTTGTACGCACATAAATTATTAAAATCCCTCTGGTCACTCACTAAATATTTCAACTTTGATTTTTTTTGGTGGTTAATTTTTTCTTTAATTTGAGAAAAATTCATTCATAATTATTCAAAATATTACTCTTCATCTTTGTCTTTATTCTCTCTCTTGTCGCTATCTAGAATTTCTTTCACATGAGATTTGAGTTTCTGGACCTCTTGTTTTCCATTTCTTTACCAATTTCAGTTGCATTTTGGGTATTTTTTCTTACCTTTATCTCACACTTCAGTATTTTACATTTTTTATCTAAGCACTTGTTCAACACATCTGTGAAGCCTGTCTTTTGCACTAGTTACTTTTCATTGTTAACAACTCTAACTCGGTCTCTTCTGTAAATGTTCTTGCTTTTTCTTTTTTCTCCTTTGGGGCCTCACACATGTGAGGAAAGACCTCTACCACTGAGATAAGTCTCAGGACGTGCTCTTGCTTTTTGACATTGTCTTCTTGTTTTACGGTTGCTTTCTCCTCCATTTCTCTTGGTTAGAATATATTTGCTTTGTGGCTGTTGTAACTGTAGTCATCGGCAGGTGCCTCAGTATGCTCAGGTCTGAAAGAATGACACAGACTTCTTCCAGATAAATAAAGTCTGGTGTTCACTCTGTGCCCAGAGGCTCGAGGTCATGGTTGGGTGACCCGAGGGTTGTGCAGCTCACAGAGATCTTAGTGGTAAGCTGCAAATCTCCCAGCTCCAGAGCGTGAGCACCTATCAAGTCCATGAAAAACCTAATCACTGCTCGGCTTCCTGTCCTGACTCAGGGTTTCTATTTATGCTGCCTTGGTCTGAAGTTTTGTACTATTTCTTTGGTATCTGGAACTCATCCTGCCCCTTGATTGACAACTCATCTTAGCATCTTTTTTGGCAACACTTAGAAATTCCTTTGGGTAAGGCTGTGATTTGTCTCCTAACTGTAAATACAGTGATTGCTTCACAGGGCCCTTTCTCCATCCTCATTCCCTGGTTCTGTCTTCATTTCCTGACAGCCTGCTTCAGGGGGAGGGGCAGTGGCAGATGTAAAATCTAAAGTCCTTGAAAATAGTCTGTATTATTCTTTCTATCAGCACAGCTATTATGAGAGCACGCTAAGAATTCACAGACAGGGACATCTTTGGGCTTGTAACACAAAGCATGCATTTCCATGTGACAGGGCCTAGGCTTCCATGCAATGTGCTGGTCAAAGTTGAATACTCACATTCTGGTAATGTCTCTTACAAATTACTTTTCTAATTAAGTGTCTGCTTATTAAAGATGCAATCTGTCACCACATGGATGATACCCAGCTATATTCCTGTCTCTTTTTCACTTCGTCCAGATGTTGTTTACCAAGATGTGTTACCTCACAAAATCGACTTTGCCTTTCCTTCCCCAAAGTCCTCCAGCCACTGATGGCTGCTCAGTGAAAACCCAAGTGGAACTTTTGGGGGCCCTGTTGTGTTAGCTCCCTCATTTTTTGAGTCAGGGTGAGCCAATTGCTATTGACCTGAAACTCTGGAAGTGTTTCTCTCCACATCAACTGGATTGTCTCTTCTCTACTGGACAAAGGAAAATGAGAAACTACTGACCTTTGAGCTGAAAGGTTTTCCATCCCTATGCACAAAAGCCTTGCAATAATTGTCTCTAGAAATGTTCAAAGTACAAAGCACAGGTATTAATTATACCTTTATTTGGAATGGGTGCACATAATTCACTGTGAAAACTTACTGTGTTCAAAAGTCTAAAAACCAAAGTAATTAAAAAAATGTTTACTCTGTGCTCAATTTTCTTATACTCCATTAAAGGAGATTCAATTACTGTCCATAGAGCCATTTTCCAGTCACCTTTTGTCTCCCACCCCCCATTTTCTGTGGTAGTGCCCTTCTTAAACACATCTTCACCTGGTGAGCCACTGAATCATGGTCCACTCTTCCTGGTCCATGAGGCTTTGTTATGCCTCCACTCTCTTTCACATCTCTCTGCACTTGGAAAGTAGACTTTTCTCTGTTGGAAAGAATCTTCCTATAGAAAGGAAGCAGTGGGCAGGGATGGTCTAATTGAATTCTCTGGAGATAATAAGATGATGTTTATGGATATTGTTCTGTAATAATATGTATCTTAAAAATAGTAATGATGTCCTACTTTCTGAATGTTTACTGTGTTCATTATAACAAGCAGTTTTACTGGTTTTTTTTTTCCTTGAATGGTTCCAGCTAAGCTGACTTGATTTTACTGTGTCCATTATCTTAGTCAGTTTGAGCTACTATAACTCATTGTTTGTTTCTCTTGGTTCTGGAGGCTGAGAAGTCCACAAAGAGCCAGCTCACTCTGGGTCTGGCAAAGGCACATTTCCTGGCACATGTATGGTGGCTTCTTCCTGAGTCTTTATATGAGGGGAAAGGGAAAGGCTCTCTGGGTCTCCTTTTATAAGGGCACTAATCTAACTCATTGGGGCTCCATCCTCATGATCCAATCACCTTGCAAGCCCCTAAAATATCCAATTGGTAAGTACGTTTCTGCATATCAATTTGTAGAGGACACGGGCATCCAGACAGTAGTGCCTGTATTGTCCTGTACAAAGCTGCACTGTGTGGAGATTGATTGCTCTCCTGGACCCTCTCATGATCCCTAACAGAACCAGCTCAGTTCCTCAATGAGGAAGCAGTAAGATTGGAAAGATCTCAGGTCATTTCTAAGAAATCAGTTCTCTCCACGTTTTGCAGATACTTCCCAAAGGCTTCCTAAGTGTTAGGAAGATCCCACCTGGGGAGTCAAGAACTTGACAGTAGCTGGCCCACACTGCAGGCAAGTGTCTGGATTTGATGGCAGGTGGTTGTAGGTTCAACTCCTCCCCCAGTGCCTTGTGACTTTTGAGGCGAGGACAGCTGAGAAGGGCAGGCTTCGCCTTTGTGAACCTAAAGTGATTGTGTGTATTGCACCGACGCCTGGGCTTGTCATGGAGCCAAGAGATAACTGGAAAGCATGCAGCCCGTGACCAGGGCAGCTCCGTCCAAGTCCTTCCATTCTCCTTACCTTTCATTCCTTGCATCACCCAGAGTTGCATCCATGCTGTGAGAAACAGGAAGCTGGCTTTCTGATCAGGGATCACATTCAGTCTGGTCATGGGGTGAACTGCAGTGAAAGGTGGGCCTCACTGAGGCCCACGAGAGACCGAGTCACAAAAATTGAGTCACACATCACCCTGGCCTTGTGCTCTAGTAGCAGAACAATGGGAGGAAACAACCAAAGGTGGTTCTCCAACCCCTAAGTGCTTCCTTTCTTCTTGTCCAACAGTCTCTCTTCCTGGATTTCCAGACTTGCACAAAGCCACAGGGCAAGTTCTAGCAGAATGAGGCAAACACACAGGGCTGCGGGATGCCTTGTCTCCCACTGTTCAGTCTCATTGTCCCCTGAGAGCCCAGATGCAGAGCTTGGGCATTTCTAACATCAGCACAAGAGAAGAAAGCTTTTCCAGGGACACAAAGTAACTCCTCTGGAGACTCAGATCATTGTATAGAGGACAACAAATCCAGTCATATGGGATCCAAAAAAAAGCCAGAGTAGACTTACTGGACCACTGGATCGTCACTCACCTGAGTCCAGCCTGAGTTTCTCTAGAATCTCGAGAGCAGCTAAGCAAAACAAAGGTTAATGTAGAGTGGCTATGGGCTCTCGAGGCTGATCGTGGGTTCAGGGGACAGCTGGAAAAGTGAGGGTTACACCTGGAGCCTCATTCTAAGTCCACATCCAAATGTATCTTCACAGTAAGATTCAAGGGCTAGTCAAGGAAACAGCCTGCTCTAGATGTCACAGAAGGGTGACATTTAATGTGGAAATTGGCAACTCAGATGTAGAGGGCAGAGAAGCCATTTAGATCAGAAGCAGGGGCAGCCCTGGGAGAAGGGGCCGTGAGGAGAGGGCCACCACTGTGACTCAAGGCTGTGGGGCCACGGCCAGGACTGGAGATGCTCAGGGAAGGGTCAGGAACAAACGCCGGCCTCTGCCCTCCTTGAGTCCTCTGATCTCCCAGCAGGGCCTCCCACTAGGGCAGTTGGCCAGAAAGTTAAGCAGCAAGAGATTTAGGCAACAGAGGAGGACAGAGCTGCAGGGGAGGGGGGGTGTCCTGTGACCACACGGGCAGGGCCACATCTGGCTGGAAGGAGGTTGCTGGTGAATCTGCATGTGCTGTGCTTGACAGGAATTTGAACATCTGAAAAAGCCCGCGCCCGCCCTCCTCTATGAGCTCCCAGCCAGCCGAGAGAAGCATGGCGGTGGGCATGGAGGTTGTGCACATTAGCCACATCATTCTCAGGACGTTCCATGTGCCATCAAGCCCGTGTTAGAACTATAGCCAGCCTGGCTTTGTTTTGCTAACAAATAAAATGCAACTCTGAGGGGACAGTGGGCTCACCAAAGGTCACTCTTCTCTGAGGAGACCCAGCAGGGGCATTTGTGGTCATTTTGGTCACCCACAACAGTAGAAACACTCTTCAGCAGCCTGGGAGACAAGGCAAGGTGCTCGTGGGAGTTGTTGTGCAAGCAGCGGTGACTCCCTGAGTTAGCGTTGAGAGGACTGAAAACAGGGAGAAAGAGCAAAATCTAGAAAGCAGCAGTGCTCACAGCAAAGCAGGCTGTGGAGTCTGACAAGGATCAAAGCTGATTTCTGTGCGAGGTCATGTGAGTGTGCCCAGGGGCCAACCCATGGCTCAGCACCAAGGTCCGGGGCTAAGTTGGCTGTCCCGAGTGGCCAGGCTTCTCCTGCCTTGCATGTGGCTGCCTGTCTCCTCTGAGCATCATACGTCCTCCTGTCTATTCCTTGGAAAACCACATTCCTTCCTCAGACATTGTACAACATTGCCTGTGGCCAAGGACAAAGGGGGCACAGTGTCACCCATGGCAATGCCTATGTTTTAATGACAAAAACCAAATGCAGACCCAACAGTAACCATCACACATGGCTCCTCTGTTGCTCAGGATCTTTTCTCTCTGTGTGAATCACTTCCACAGTCAGTAGCTAGGAGCCAAAGGTTCTTTCCAAGCTGTCCCGAGGCGGGGAGTAGAATGAGAGAAGGCATCCCCAAGACCAAAGCTCAAGGCTTCGCCTGTGCCTCTGACCCACCCAGAGGCTCTGCTGAGGGGGGACCATTCGTCTTTTGTTCCTGCTTCCCTTTAAAAATACATCCCCATGGCAGCCGGGACATTGAAAGCGTGTGACTGAGTGGCTCTTTGGGAGGCAGGTGGTGGCAGATGGGTAAGTGTGAATATGTGATCTCTCTGGGCTCTCACGCTAGGCAGCATGCACAGAGCACCGCTGGAGTCACAGCTGGTGGGGGCAGCTCGCAGTGTACAGCCCGAGGACTGGGACTCGCGTTCAGCATTCGCAGCTGAATGGTGAGGATGGCCGAAAGGTCGGGGGCTGAGCCTCCCTCGTGGAGCCCCCCCTGCATCTCTCCATTTATATGATCCTGAGATGGGCAGCAGATACAGTCATCCCCACCACGGCTGAATTTAGTGCAACAGTGGCCTCTGTAGTAAAAGTGCAGGGGAGGGCTGAGACTGGAGCTGCCCCCACCCCACCCAGTTGTATCTGTGATAGATATCTGGGTACACAACCATGACACCCACAGAACAAAAGAAGACAGACAAAGGCAGAGCCAACTTGATTTGAAGATGCAGACTGCATTTGCAGTAAGCGCATGCAGTCATCAATTCCATAATGATTAATAAATACCAGACCAAGTGCCAGGTGGTATTCTGATCCTAAAGGAAACAGATAGAAGGAGGCAGGTTTCCTTCTGAAAGGAGCTTGAGCTAACAGAAAACTTCAGGGTCTGATCTCTGCAGAACCTCAGAACCCAGCCCAAGGGGTCCCCAACTCTGGGGAAGTCCTGTTCATATGACCTGAAGGACCAATGTTGTTGGAATAAAGAGGGTTTTATGGCTTTTAAAGGACAAAGCAAAGTTTGCCAAGTAGAGGAAGATCAAGAGAAGCACTCTAAGTCCAGAAAGAGTGAGGCATTGAGGTTCTTGGGGTGGGACAAGGTGGGCAGCCTCCCTGGAGAGGGTGAGCAACTAGGCAGGGATGCAGGCAGGTCTGGAGGCAGACTTCACGCTTCTCCACTCTGTGTGTTTTGTCTTTGCAGCTGGAATCAGGCTTAGATTTTTCCTTCCCTCAAATAGTCCAAATGTGAGGGATGGCCGACCGTGAGCCTCATGACCAACGCTCAGAACCTGCATGACCCAGGAGACAGCACGGCAGTGCTTTGGCTGTTGAGCTTTTCTGGATTATTCAGTTTGCAAATAAAAATAACCATGCTTGTTTACATCATATCCAAGTTATTTGTATTCTTCCATGTTTATATTTTAATCCAAGGCATCTTATACCCTCGGAATCTTGCATGAAGACACAAGATATCCCTGGATTTCTGTATGGCAACACGACTTCCAATATTTTAAAGAAAATTTCCCCTAGGAGATGTTAATATGCCCAGGCAATTTTAAAATTCAGTTTGGAAAGAGCTTATTCTTTAGCTTTTAATTTAGTTCCCAAATTCTTCCTTCTCCTCACAATGAGGTTATTGGTGACTGTCCTCCTTCCTCATTAGGCACAGGAGTAAACAGTGAGACAGAAAAATTCTGTCCGGGTCCCTGGCCCTCAGCAGCAAGCGGAGGAAACCATGAGAGAACGCTTTTTCTCTTTATCCCAAGGGTGCTGCGTCCTCAGGGCTTGGAAGGTGAGCAGGCTGTTGAACAACTAGGCCCAAAGATGAATACATAGGACATAAACAAGGCCCACCCATGGGCACTGCAGGACAGTTTAACGTGGGGCATTTCCTCACCTGCTTACCAGGAAGTGTGTGAAACAGGAAGAAAATGGGGTGCCGTTCTTACCATGACCTTCCACCCACCCTTACTGCGGAAGCCAGGCTGGAACCAGGCAGAACTTGCTGGACCAGCTCGGTGCCCTGTGACACCCCCAAGCAGCCACCCTGTGGAGTTTCATTCCAGCCGCTTGGGTCGCATCCGAAGGGTTAACCCACAGCAGAGTGCTGGAGGCCGACAGAAATCGAACTTTCCCAGAGCTGGGCTGCTGCCGAGTTCCTGCAGGATGAGTCACTCAGGAAAAATTAATAATGAAAATGGTTAATTTATAACTGGGCGCATCCAGGGGAAGGGGGCGTCTGTGGTGGGATCGGGCCACGGCTGTTTCTCTCACTAATAAGGAACCCGACTGGTGAGATTCAGAGGCAGCGCAGGAGGCTGTTCAGAGAGCCATCGGCATCACCGGCCTTCACCTGCGCCCCAGCCAGGGTGTCTTCTGTCTGGCATCGCTGGTCCCCACTCCACTTCGCGCTCAGCTCAGCAAGCGCCCCTGCCTCCTTCCTGCCTCCTCCTTATTGACTTTGTCCTTTTCTTCCTCTTTCCTGCCCCACCTGCTCTCCTCCCCCTTCACCTTTGGTTTTTGTTCCCTTTCTGACAGCTCTCAATGCTGTCACGTTGGAAATACGTGGATGTTGCGGGGGATTAGACTTCAGAGTGAAATCTGTAGAGGACAGAAACACCCGAGCCGCCTGTTTCCCTGCCAACAGTAGCCTCTGCTGGTAGAGTCAGGCCTTAGAACACGGAGCCTTGAGCGCAGAGCATCTCAGATCCTAATGAGAACCTGCTTTACCCAGGGCAATCACGCAAGGGCAGATTCTGCTCCGGAAGGTGGGGCTGGGGCCTGGGGTTCTGCAGGTCTCGCGAGCTTCTGGATGACATTGCTGCTGTGGATTCTGGGTAGGGCCCAGTGTGAGCAGCAAGACTTCCCAGCATGCCTGTCTCGAGTGCCCCTCTTACCAGAGCAGGCTACACATTTTAAGAAGGTGGAGGCTGCCCTGGTGAGGCACTGGACTGCAGCAGAGTGGGTACGCGATGGGCTTCAGGGCCAGAGCTGCTGGAGAGCAGGTACCTCTTTCCCCTCTGGCTGGCTGTTCTGTGATGTGTTTCACTTTTTGCATCTACAGCTGAGCTTAGAGAACACCTCATTTTCCATCTCAAGACATGGTTCTAGTTAAAAATCTCAGGCCTGGACAACTCTGGGCTTGAAGTCATCTGTGATGCATGGCATCCCTGAGATTGGGCAGGTCATCTACTATTTTGCACCTCAGACTATGTTTTGGAAAAATACCGTATTTATCTCTGGGGAACTGTGAGAGATGCTGCGTGGATGGTGTGATCCAAGCCCTGAGCCCAGAGCCTGCGTGCAACAAAGCCACGCCCACCTTGACAGGCTCCATCTCAAGCCTGGGGCAGCAGCCTGAGGCTCAGGTTTAAAGTGGACGCCTATCTTGCTTGTAGAAGGCCTGTCGGAGGACGAGTTGCCTACGTCTTCTGTTCCTATAGCAACACATCCCAGTATGCATTTATCCCCTGTGAGTCATCAATAGAGAAGGAGCCCTTGGCCCCAAGAGCAGAAGCGCCTTCCCACACTTGTCCCAGGCATCTGCGGTAGGTCAGACTAGTATTGAATTCCCTGACTCCCAGCTGAGTCCATCCGGCTACAGTTCATTGACTTCCAACACCACATCAACTCCTAACCATGTCTTGTTATCACCTTTTCTCTGAATGAAAATAAAATTTCCAAATCTTCAGTGCAACAATTGGTTTACATCCTGAGCTACGTACCTGTAGTGCAGCTAGAAAAATCTATGGAGCCATAAGTCCAAAAGTACTTGTACAGGGGAAGAGAAGATATGGGATCCTTTGATATCCTTTACATGAATTGAAATGGCCAATCTTTAAGGAAGATTCTAGTTGTTTTCATTATCCATTTTGTTTTTGCACAAGTTGCACTAGTTCACCCTCCCTCTCTCCTTCCCCTTCTCCCCTCGCACTTTGAACTTAGCTTCCCCAGGACACCTGTCCCTTGGCTTCCCACGTGTATCTTACAGTGGCTGAGGGCAGTGGCCAGTTACGGATGATGCTCTCCCACTGGCAGGTTTCAGGGTTTCGTGGTGGAACAATAGTGGATATTTTATTCTTGCATCCAACCCTGTAAATCAGGGATTTTGAATGTGCCAGTCTTGGGTTCCTCTCAACAGAGCATGGCCATGCTGTGTGCTATTTCTCAACTTCCCAGAAAGATTTTTCTTAAACAACTTGAAAATCAGAGCAAGGTTGGAAGAAACTGAGGCGCCCACAGGCGAGCGCTGTGTGTGCTCTGGGCATGGACAGTGGCTGCATCGTTGCTGAAGCTGTGCATCGTGAAATCATTTTCCCTGTAGAGCCTCACGGTCTCCCAGTGAATGGTGGGGACAAAGATTTTTTCCTGTGCAGCTCTCAAGAGGGTGATGTGGCTGTGTGTCCTGTGTCCCTCTCCCAGGCATGGCAGAGAGGCATGCTCCCGCCCTTCCTGGCTGCAGACCTGCACTGTTCCAGTGTCAGCTCCTTGGGGCAGTAACAAGACCTGCGTTGGACCTGTGGCCCACCCCTGCAGCCAAGCAGCCACAGCCCATGCTGCGCATCCTGCTGGTGGTGTGTTTTTGACTTCATTGTTTCATTTTCATGACATCCACCATCAAGCTGAATATGTTTACATTCTGATTTCAGAAAGCAGGAAAGGTAAGATGTTCACTAAAATTTAATTACAGACCACAAGAGCATGATTAAAACAGATGGTTTTAGAAAATATGTGGTGTTTTTCTTTTTCCTTCCTCTTTTTTTTTTTTTTAAAAAGAAGAAAAATCAACAATGTGATTTTGCTGGCCTTCTTTTGCTGGGTGTCTTCTTTCTACCTAGATTTCTTTTCTTTCTTCCTCTCCTTTTTTAATTCCCTTTCTGCCTTTCTTATTTTCTAAAAAGCCCTGGATCACAGCCAGTTATTATAAGCTGAATGCTTTGGCCTTGAGCCAAGATGCCAATAGTCAAGCGTGAAGCCCAAATGGGTGGATTTTCTCTCTCCTGTTCCCTTCACACTCTGCCCCCCAATTTTAGCTTGACGCAGGGAGAGGGCACATGTTTCTGCTGTTGTCCAGATTTAGCAAATCTGCTCCAATAGCGGGGAGGGCGGGATCATCTCAGAGAGGAAAAGACGAGATCACTGTAAAAGGTTAGCGTCAAGGATTTCTAAGGGCCTTCCTTTCCTGATTGTTGGTTAGTTTGAGAAATTGTGTTATCTTAACCCACGAATGGCAGGGTGGCTAAGCATTCCTTTTACAGATAGTACGCATGTGCATGGTGGACTCAGGCTGAAAACTGCCCCTTGGAGCCTGGCTGATCAGTGAAAAGGAGATAGAGGTTCCAAAGAGAAAAACAAGTGATGTGTTGCACTCACTGTAGCGTTTCAGACCCTCCTTCTGCAGGAAGGGGACTTGAGAACAGGAATTGCAAGAAGAGGTACACGAGTTTCTGGCTGCTGCTGTAACAAATGACTGTAAATATGCAAACTTACACCAGCATGCATTTTATATACGCCGAGGTTTGAGGTCTTTGAGTCATGATGGCGACGCTAGGAACTGTTTCCAAATCACACCAGTATATCCTGAGTGTGTATCCGGGCTTTCCCCACTTCTGGAAGTCATTTGTATCTCTTAGCTGACAGACCTCCCAGTGGTAGAGCTAGCCTGCCCTTCCATTAGTCCCTTGGAGAGCCCGTGTCAACATTTAAAATTCTATCTTATCTCATCTAAGTCCTTTCTGCCATGGAGAAGAACAGATTCCAAGGATTAGGGCATGGACAGCTTTGGAGATGTGGTGTCTCAGGGTGGGGTGGAGCGGCTCATTGCCACTTGCCAGTGGTTACTCATGGAGGCTACAAAATGCGACATTGGAGCTAGCCAGAGCCCTGGAAGAGCCATGCTGTCCTTCCCCCTTTAGCAGAAGGATTTCTGTGGCTTGCATCTTAAATGTCTCCCAGCAGTTCATGTGGTGAAGGTTTAGTCCACACTGCAGCAGTATTTTGAAGTTGGGCATCTTGGAAATGATTGGATCTTGAAACTTCTGACTCATCAATGGATTAATCTACTGCAAAGTCATAGCTTTATGATGATGACAGAGGGGCTGTTTAAATAAAAAAAAAGTTTCCTTGACACCATGAGCTGAGCAACTTTTCTGTGAGCGTCTTCCATGACATCTTGCCTTGCTAGAGGCCCAGAAGCAACAGGGATCAATGCCCTTGGACTGAACCTCTCAAACTGTGAGCCACGCAACAGAAAGCGGACCAAGAGACATATGTAGATACAGGTTTGGTTCTTTAAAATTGTGGTTTATCCTGAGATCTATGTAATAGCTGTGGTTTAAAAACCCAAGATGCAGCGTGTCAGGACTTGGACATCACTGGCCTCCTTCTGTCCTTCATGAGGCATGGCCATTTGCAGCACTTGTTGCATGCAGCTTGCCTTAGCTGCCTCAGCTTCTCCCAACCTTCTCTCTTCTTTCATTTTGCCTTGTTTCTCTCTCCAATGCACACTGGTACTAGCATTGTAGAATAAGTAGGCACATCTGATACAATATTTGGATCGACCTTAAGGAAAAATAATCTAAGCAAATAACTGTTTCCTAAGTATAACTGTGCATTGAGTTGCACTCTATTTACAACATAACCATGGGGGCAGAAGAGAATACATTAGGGGGACTCCTGAAACTCAACTTTTTCTGCATTTCTTCTCCTCTTGTTTAAACCCTTGTGTTAACAGTTTCAGTAGAGAGGAAATCCTTTAACCCATTTGATTGTAGCAGATGGTTTCAAAAATCTCAAAATGAATTGCATGCAAACCAGACAAATCCATACTATCACATACTTAAAGACATTTCTATCGCACCCCTATTGAAAACACATCCACAATCTCAATCATCCTAGAGTCTTAAGCAACACTTTTTTTAAGCGAGCAAATTAATAGATTAGCAATTCAAAAAAGATAATCAAATCAGGAGAAAAATATGCTAAGTCTTAGGGGAGATAGGAAAGAGTTATTTAGATCTGGGATACTAAGGAATAGAGTACACACAGAAGTGTTTGTTTCATATATAAACTCGATATTATGCCATGGCAATAACCTTTGCTCAACACAGATATTAAAACTTCGTGGTTTGAACATGTTTTTGTACAACTGAATAAACAAAAGAATATTATTGATAAGACTCCCTGGAGGAAAGGCTTAATATCTCTTCATTATTAGGGCTGTAGGGATGTGGGACTTAAATTATTTTCTCAGGCCTGCAAATGAACGAGACTGCTGATCTTCTTGAGATTCATGATGTTAGAAAATGACACTAGATAACATTCTGTGAGAAGCCATAGCTGGCCCTCAGGAACAGAACATTTCTCTCGAAAACTAGCTTCTGGGGTGATGGAAATTTGAGGTCACTGAGGACATTTGCAGTGTTTGCTCATGAGTTATGTCTTCAGAGTGGACCGGAGAGCCCGAGAAGCTCTTCTGAGAGCCAGGGGCATAGAGGAAGGGAACTCAGGGCTTGGCAGGGAGGACAGCGTAGAAACAGCCAGAAAGGACAAAGATGGTGGTGCCCTAAGGCTGATGTTGGCTCTCAGGAAGTACCTGATGCACGAACTCTGGCACGGCAAACTCCCTGACCCTGACCATGCCTTCCTCACATACCACGTGCAGCTCACAAGCTGTGCAACCTGGGCGGGCTGCAGACCTTGCTGGTCTCTGGGTACGTTCAGTATGGTGGATATGTGTTAGGCCTTTCAGAGCATAATACATGAAGATAAAAGTCCTTCACTCTTTAGTCTGACCTAAAATAGGTGGTAAGTGTCGGCTATGACTACACATCCTTAGCCTGCATCCCTTTCCAATAAAATTAGCAAGTGCCTTGCTAAGCCTCAAGCTGGTAAGAAAGGCTTGCTAGGAGTGCTGAGGTCACCCAGGATGTGTTCAGTGTGGTGCCCGAGCCAATCACTTGGGCATTAACTAAATTCACAATTTCCCAGCTTTTGAAGACAGACCTGGCAACCAAGCCTAAAGCTTTCTAATGTCAATTGCTTGTGATTGATCTAAAACTATCTGATTTAATCAATTATAAAGGCACACACTTTATTGCCAACATGTGTAATCCATATCGCAGATAACTTCGACCTCTAAAAGGAGAGACATACTCCAGCTTACTTGGGTTGAAACAAGGCTAGGTAGCAGGCTCTTGTTGGATTGGAGTCGGCCCTACTACCTTTTCCTCAGATTCCTCTGCTGTTTCTTTTCTGAGTCCATATATATTGTTCATTTGTTGGTTTGTTTAGCAGCAATGGGGATTCATTGCAGAGCCTGCACTGTGCTTGTAGTACTATCTTTTAAATTTCAAGTTAGAGTTTTACTAAGCTGCTGAAGTTCCCAGCCTGGGCTCAAACTCCAGCCTCAACGTCCCAGAGTGCACTGGCACTCTGGGCTTTGTGGGTCTATATTTTATCAGCCTTTGGTCTTTACCCTAAACACCCTTCTATTCACAAGGTAGGGAAACTGGCCACGGACCCTGAGCTTCAAGCGAAGACATCTACCTGCTAAACTCAACATGGCCTCTCTCCTTATCTTCTTGGGTTCCTGACTGCCTCCTTCTGGGTGTAGTTTCTCTCCTGTCAGAAGGAGGAAGGCAGATTAACTAACAAGGGGTGCCACTGAGTTCTTCTCTCATGACAGTCCTGCCTGGAAAGCTCGGCAGAGCACTTTGACTACTTCATGAGTTTTCTGTACAAACTTTTTAACCATGGAATCTTTTCCTGTCACTTCTTTGAAGCTAATAATACATAGGGGCATAAGCCATATTTCTTGGCCAGCAATGAAAGTGTCTCAAGGGCAGTGTCCTTGATCACCCCACAACAACGGCAGTTGTTGAGGTGGATGGTCACATAAGATCTTGCTGGACTTGCTTTGGCTTTATAACTCTGAGCAACTGATGGGGCCTTGAAGGCTTGACTTTTCTTCACTCAAAATAGAGAAATGATGCTTTTTCTGACTCCTTCAGAGCCATTTCAGGGAGCTCTAAAGAGAGGTGCGCTGTGGACATGTTGCTACCCTGCCAGCCCTAAGTGGCAGTGCTGTTGCTTTAGCATGCATGTTTCTGCAAGGCTGGGCAAGTTTGGCGGCGGGCCGCACCAAAATACTGTACAGCTATGTGCTTCTCAGAAGTGCAAATAAAATCTTAAGTCCTGATACATATCTGGCCTTGAAATATTTTGCAAAATGAATTAGAACAGTGATTTCTTACATTAATTATAAATGCCTAGTGCATTAATTATAACAACTTAAATAGTTTGGTATTACTACTCTCTATGATGTGGGCTACTTGGCCTATTCAGTCTCTGCTTGTTGGGCATTTAGGGTATTTCCAGCTTTTCATAACGTTCAATGTTTTGCAATTGATTCTAACACAAGAATGGTCTCCAAATTGAAGTACTGGTATGAGGGCTTAAGCCTACTTCATTTTATTAGCAATTGCTAAATTGTTCTCCAAAGTAGTTTTGCCAACACAAAGATGATTATGAAACTTGAACAATTTTTCTTTGGTCTATGCCCTAGAAAATAGCTGGAATCTGTGGTCCAGGAAGTAGTCAACATATTCTCTGAACATGTTTGAAAATGAAAATTTAATCTCTAACTTTGAGGATATTGTGTATCTAGTGTTTTCACACAGGTTACTGTTGTGCTTATACCTAAATGTTCCCCCAAAGCCTCATCGGCTCATAGGCGGAGATCTGGGAAGAGACTTGGTTATGGCACATAATACGGGGCAACGGGTGTGTGACATGGAGTCAGTCCACTGAGTGGTTTAGCATGGCTTTGGGTGTGGTCAGTAGATTTACTCATGAAGGAAGCCAGTCCCCACCAACATCAGGTGAGAAGGGCATCGATGATCAATAGGCTTATAGCCTGGGTGGAATAAAAAGAGAAGAAGGAAGGAAGACAGGAAGCCTCCTGTATGCCATGCTGTGGACTGTTGCTCTCTTGCTGTGCCCCGCCACCCTGACCAGGCTTGGGGTTAGGTCAGGATGGTTGGAAACCCTTTCTAAGTGTGAGGTAAAATAAACTTCACCTCCCTTAACTTGTGGGTGTCAGGTATGGTGTGACAGTGATAAGAAAGTAACTAATACAGTTACTTATGCTGTTCAAATATACTAGACCTTTAGTATTTTGTCCTTGAGACAACAGTTATGGAGTTAATATTTCACGGTGGGGTGGTGTGTTCTCAATATTTTATCGCAATTGTATCATTTCTTTTATATAATTTATAGATGCATAATTGGATATTTAGAAGTTTTCAGTTGCCATTACTTCATGCATTTTTGTTTTCTGTAATAATTTATGTGTTCAATATCCCCTTCTACTACTAAAATAGCTATGTTTTTTTATTAGTTTTTGCCTGATATATGCTTCTTATTCATTTACTTCCAGATTTAATAAATATACTTCTATCTTTCATTCTCTCGATTTCTCTCATTAGGTGGCAGTTTATTCTGTTACCTGGCAGATTGTTTATTTAAATTTATTATGACTACCAAAGTCTTTGGACTTATTTACACATTCTATTTCTTCCAACTTCTTATTTTCTGTTGGACAAATGGCTTCTTTATTCCACCTGATGAAGTATAACTTAATCATTTGATTACCAGGTATATACAGTTAATTCTAAAATCTTGTCTTTCAGATTTAGTTCAACATATTCAAAATGAAACAAGGTTTGTCTTCTGGAATGAGAAAAGGACCCCACTGCAAGCATTCTTGTTCAAAATTTTAGTAACATTTGTTTCTAGATTTGTGTGTGCACACATTTCTTTCTGACATACAACTTTTATTTACTTATTTTTTGCAATACACACACACACACACACACACACACAGAGTTGGTACAGGCTCTCCCTGTGCAGTGCAGAAACACAGTGTCCCTCCTGTCTCAGTTTCCCCAGCACTGGCGTGCAGTACTGGGGATCAAACCCAGGTCCTTGCACTTGGCAGACAAGCACTCAGGCTTCCACGCTGTCTCCCCGGCCCCCAGGTATGTTTCCACTCATCTTACGATGCCTTTACTGTCTAGTCACTCGATGGCGCGCTAGCTGAGCTGTTGTGCCACTGCGTTCTCTCCAGACCCTCGTTCCTCTCCCAACCCAAAGGTCAGAGGGCCGCCTGCTGCTCTGGCTGCAGTCACTGACAGCTGGCCAGTGCTGGGATGGCAGGGCCACAGAAGAGCCAGTCCTCAGTCCAAGCATTCTTCATCCAGTTCGCGTCATCTGCTTACACGAACCCTGGAGCTTTGTATCTCATGCTTGTGTTTTTCTTGGCTTTGATAGTTTATGTTTGTTTTCCTGTTAACTTTGTTTCTCAGTTTTCTTTATGTTGAAATTTTTAATTTTCTCATTTAAAAACTTACTTTTTAATGCTTAAAATTGGTCCTCACTTAGCTCCTTTGATCTTTCATCTGTCCTGTGAAAAAGACATTGTTTCCCAGTGATATGAGGTTGATTAGTCATTCATTTGAGCCCGTGTTGCATATATGCTACCACTTACAATAACAAATCTCACAGTTACATCAATAGCACGAAAGCTAGCAGTTTGAGATTGTACTTACAGTTATAATTAACCTTTAACCTTCTTTACTTTCTTTTAAAATTATCATATCTTAGGGCCACCCAAATAGCTCAGCAGGGACCAACCAAGTAGCTCAGTGGATTAAAGTGCCTGCAAGCAGGTACAGGGGCTGGGAGTTTGATACCCAGGCCTGCTGTGCTGGCCCCACCTCTAGGGAGAGCTGAGAGGGTGATTGAGACTGGGCGTGGTGCGCGCACCTGTAATCCCAGCACTTGGGAGGCTGAAAACAGGAGAATCACTATGAGTCGATCTAAGTCATGAGACCATGTGGACCCTGTATTAAATTAAAAAAAAAAAGTTGTCATATCTCTTACGTCAGTACATTTGGAATTATACTAGACCATGTTCTAGTGCTTGTTTTTAACATTTATTCATGTTTTAAATAATTTTGTAACATTTATTCTATTCTAAAAAATTGTTATTTTTAAACATTTATTCATGTCTTAAAGCATATTTTAAAGAATTTAAAATACTTAAAATATTTTATTAGATATGTACAAACAGCTACTGTTTTTCCCATTCCTTTCATTTCTTTAATTCCAAGTTTCCTTCTGATATCATTTTTCTTTCAGATGAATAACTTCCTTTATCAACTCTTTGAAGGATACAGCCAATACTTTACTGTGGGAGTTAGAATGCATCTATCTGCCTTTCCTCCTAATGGGCGTTTTTGTCAGATATAAAATTTAAGAGGGTAGTTCATTTCCTCCAACCATTGTGCTGTCTTCTGTCCTCCACTATTTCTGATTTTCAAAATCCATAGAGACCAGCGTCTTCTTTGTGCACCGCAGTTGCTTTTCTGTAACTACTGCGAAGATTTAAAAGCTGTTGTCTTCAGTTTTCAGCAGTTTTAATACCTTGTTTCTGGACATGATGTTCTTTCAGTTTATGCTGTTTGAGTTTTGCTGAACTTTTTTCTTCTTCCTTTCTTCTTTTAGACATGAGACAGGATCTTGCCTTGTATTCCAGGCTGGTCTGGGACTCTCCGTGGAGCCCAGACTCGCCTCCAGCCCAGGTGATCTTCCTGTCTCAGCCTCCCGAGGAGCAGGACCCAGCGGTGAGTTGTTTTCCTGGGCCTTAGGCAAATTTCTTAAATGTGTAGATGTGTTTGACAAAATTGGGGAGATTTGATATATAAATTGAAGAATAAATTACTTCTTCAATTTATTCCCCTTAGTTCTTTCTCTTGTTCTTTTTTGATTACAAAGATATGAAGTTAAACTTAACTTTTGCAGTGGTCTCTGAGCCTTTGCTTAATTTAAAAATCATTTCTCTCTTCAGATCGTATAATTCCCAGTCACTTGCATTGCAGTACGTGGATCTCTCCTCTTTCACCTCCATCAGCTGCTGAGTTCATTCAGTAGATTCTTTTTTTTCAGCACTAGTTCTGTCAACTTTATAATGCCCATTTAAAGAAACAAACTGTATCAGTTTCTCTGCTTAGAAGATATAGCTTTATTTTCAAGAGTCTTCACTTTAATTTCATAGATTAAATGTCATAATAAGGACCACGGTTATTCTCACATCCAGCTTGTGTTACCCCTTAGCATGCACTAGCTTTCCCTGTTGTGGGTATCAGGTAATTGTGGATTGTATTCCGGACAGTTAGAGTCTTAATCAGTGAGACTGGCTTCTTTTAATCTCTGGAAAATGTTGATGCTTGTTGTTGTAGCAGCAAGCGGTCATTCTGGCTCCGTGAGTCTGCAAGGACCCCGTCGCGTTCTGTGATTGGTAGCTGGGGCACTGGGCCGGCTTGCAAAGTCTTCGCTGTGCTCTTTGCCTCTGAAGGCCCCACCATCGCCTACCGTTAGTCTGGGATTGAGTCCGCAGTCCGCTTCACAGTCTGTTTTCTACAGACTTTGCTGTCTGTTCTGGTCAGTTCCACCTGTGTTCAGCCCAGGAGGAAACCGGCTCATGCAGGTTCACCCGCCGAACGTGGCACGGCCGCTCCTTCAGCCTTTGCTCTGCAGGCTCTTCTCACAGCGGCTTCCAGAAGGGAGTTCACGGCCCTCTGGGCAGAAGCTGGGTTCTCACTGGAGCTGTGTAGCTCCAAAAGCTTGGGCCAGCTTTAGGGTAAAATGGTGAGGGGGGAGACAGAGAGGGAGAGGGAGGGGGAGAGAGAGAGAGACAGACAGACAGACAGACAGACAGAGACACAGAGAGACAGAGACAGAGAGAGAGACAGAGAGACAGAGAGACAGAGACAGAGAGAGATACAGAGAGAGAGACAGGGAGAGACAGAGAGAGACAGAGAGAGACAGAGAGAGAGAAAGAGAGAGACAGAGACAAAAAGAAAGTCACAGAGTCTCTCTCTGTCCATGCTCCATATTCTTTTGGCAGTTTGACCTCTCCTTCAGTCAAAGCTGAGAGACAAACATGGAAACAAAACAAGATAAAACACACAACTAGACAAGTGCTGTTTCTGGCAAGGGAAGTTGTTCAAAGGTTACTCCAGTGCGCACTGAGCCCTTCCAAATCATTTAGTTTTCAGAATCCTGATGTAGTTTCATTTCATTTGCTGTTCAAAGATTTTAGTTACAGTGCTCCTTGATAGGTAATTCATCTGGTCAATACAGGAGAAGTTGTTTAATTTGTATTTTATGGTTAAGAATTTTTTGACAATTTTTATTTAACTACATAGCTAGCACTTCCTTGCTTTTCAAGCATGTGTATGTCTTCCAAACTGAAACTTCAAAATGGGGCGGGTTGTGTCTCCCTCGCAGTTAAATACTGAAGCCCTGAGTCCCAAGACTGTGGCCTTTAAAACCATATTCAATTAAAACAATTACATTGAAATGAAACTGTTAGAGTGGCCTTAACTCAATCTGATTTTGTCCTTTCTATGCTTATAGGAAGTTTGGGTACACAGAGGCCCCAGACAGGTACACTGACACGGAGAAAAGACCATGTTGGAAGAAGTGTCAGCAATCTGCCGACACAGGAGAGGGGCCTCAGGAGAAGGCAGTCCTGCGACACCCTGGCCTTGGGGTCCTGGCTGCCAGAACTGTAAGACAATTGTATTTCTGTTATTCACAGACAGCTGTCTCTGGTTCTTTGTCATGGAAACCTCAGAAACCACTGCAAGGAGACCAGATCTAATTCCATTCTTTCAGTTGGGTCTGGTCTCCATCGCTGAGTCCTTACTGCTCACCCTGCAAGGCGCCCTAATCTTACACAAATTCCTCTCTCCTGTATTTTCAGCAACTTTTTACTTTGGTATATTTTTGTGTCTGTTTCTTTACATGAAGAAATTATTATGGCTGGTAGGTGGGACAGTGCCGTAGACTGACGACTTGTGAGTGCCCCACCCCATTCGAGTGTTAGGATCCTCACTTCCACAGGGCTGCTCAGGAGGCGAGGCCTTTGGAGGCGATTCCATTATGAAAGTGGAAACCAATTAAATTGGATTCTTTCCTTTGAAAGGGGCCTTCAAAGAGCTCGCTTTCCTCTTTCGCACACCGGCGGAATGGACCCTCCCCAGACACTAAAACCACTACACCCTCGGCCTTGGGCTTTGCAGCCTTCCCTGCCTCAAAGAGCTCATTCCTGCTGCCCAAAGTCAGCGGGTTCTCCCATGCTCCACTCCCTCAGTCTGAACAGTGAAGCCAGCTGGCCTGCAGCACAGTTCCACACACGGCCCAAGAACTTCCCGCTGCTCCACACCGAGCTAAACCGGAGTGCAAGCACAGAAACAACCGCACCAGTGCGAGATTCTCTAGGCTCCCGCTTAACTGCAGCTCAAGAGCTGAAGAGTAACGAAAAAAAAATGTCATTTTAATTCACCAATCTTATTTTTTTTTAACTATTGTTCACGCAGTCAGGGCGGCACAGATCCCTTCCTGAAGAATTTTGACAAACCCCAAGCACCATTCAGAAACGTGAAGGGCTCTCAGTGGGGCCTTGTTATTCTGAACATTACTATAAAGCCATTGCACACAGCACAATACAACTTGATTTTGTATGGCGCCCATTCAAGCACGGGCCCGTGGAAAGTCACGCACCCTGTTTTTAATCATGTTTGAGTGATTAATCTCAAACACACAACCACTCTTGCCTAACGCAACCTGCATTTGAAACAAGGCCCCTTCTCAACGACCAAGTGAGAGGGTGACAAGGTTTTTATTCTGCCTCCGACTCAATGGGCCACCTTTTGCCCCTGATGAAGGTGTATAAATACCCCCTGGGGGAGGCTGAGTGATAGGTACAACGGCATTTTCCATTTTACTCCCTGAGTGAAGTGCTTAGATGCTAAAATCATAGTATTGAATAACAACAAAAACTATCAAAAATGCCTCCTTTTATGTTTCTACCCTTTCCTTGAAAATAAAGTGTTTACTCACCAATGGAGGAAAGGTGTGCCAGGAAAGCAGAGAGCACAGGGAGGTCGGAGCCCCAATTTTTGCTCCTGGCTCGGCCAGAGAGCTGACCAGATTTGTGATCTGAGGTGACTCGTGGTCCTTGTCTTCTATTTTGTTTCCACAGCCTGAAGAAGCCACAGATCCATGCATGAAGAATGCATTCTCTTTGCCTTTAGTGACACAGATTCCTGCTAGGGTCCTTCTTAGGCCTCATCTTTGATCTCTCAAGAAAATTCACTTATAGATGAAAAATAACATGGTCTGTGTACTTCCTGAGGACATGTTCCCACTTGAGCAGGTGTGTGTGAGTGTTGGGGGTCCGGGAAGTATGCCTAGGATTTACACACAGAATTGACGTTGGTGCTGGGAATCAGGAAGACAGTCCTTTCCCTGATGGCCTCGCCTCAGGTATAGATGACCAGCGAGGTCCTAGCAGGTTATGAGGAGGGAGGCAGGATTCCTGACAGTGTAGATCCAGAATCCTCCAGACGGGAAACAGCAGAGCCCACAGATGCCCTTGGTGTTCCTGGTGCTATAAGAGCCTGCTCAGAAGTGTGCAGCCCCTCTTCATGGGGCAGGCTTGAGCCTTTCTGCCTGACCACTGATTCCTGGGCCACTTTATGGCACAAGATGGGTGGCAGCAGCCTTTCTATGCAGCACAAAGTCAACAGGGTGAAGCTTTCAGGCCTGTGACTTGGCTACGTGCAGCCACTTTGCCTCCCTGCCAGCCTCATGCCCTTTCCTTCGGCTGTTCTCCCTGTCACTGTGGAGGAGAGCACCGGGCAACAGGTCTGATGGCCCTGTTTCCTTAAAATGCCTTGTCTTAATTATCAAACAAAAGGAGATGAGGACTCTTCCACCATTAAGAAGCCACTGTCCTTGCCCACCACTTGCCTAGCTCCCAAGCTGTGCTGGGTCCTGGCTGACTCTCTGACCCTTGAATTAAGCAGCCACTTGAGGTCCCATGCCACCTGTGTAGGGAGTTCTCTTAGCGGTCTTTGATCCTTAGCACTTCTTATGGCTGCCGCTGGCTCCAGCTCAGTTCTGCCTCATTTTGCTTTTGATGGCTTTGACTCTAACACCAACCTGCCAAGCTGGGCTCAGCTGCCCTGGCCATGGCCCAGTTTTCTCTGCCTCTGACCCAGGGAGGCAGTTTCTTTCCACAATACCTGTCCTCTGTCTTTGTATTAGAATCTCACAAGTCAGTCCTGCATCTGCTTCAAAGGACAGTTAAGAACACCGAGGCTGCCTTTGGAGAATTGTGCTTGTATTTTTTCCGATACCATCAATTTTTTCATTCCCCAAACCAATGAGCGGTGCAGGAACTCTGTTCAGTTCTGATCTGAACTTTCAGCTCTGGCACAAAGCCTGTAGACCATGCAGTCAAGCCCCCAAGGTGCCCAATGCAGTGGTGTCCAGGTGGCCCACACCTCTGCCCCGCAGAGCGTCCTGTGCCCAACCCTCCCCAACATTGGACCATTTGCTGGAAGGACTCACAGAGCTTAGGAAAGCACTTCACTCACGATTACTGCTTTATGGTCAAGGGTGAGACTAGAGAAGAGCCAGAAGACAGAATATAGGCCAAGGGGCTGTGGAGGGTGCAGCTGCCACAGTCACTGAGTCCTTTGGCAGCACACACACCTCTTTGTACATCATGTGCACCACTCTGCCACTATTCGAACTTTATCCTTCAGGTTTTTTTTTTTTTTTTTTTNTTGCCATACTAGGGATTGAACTCAGGGCTCTGCACTTGCCAGGCAAGCGCTTGTTCCACTGAGCTATCTCCCCAGCCCCCTCCTTCAGGGGTTTTCATGGAGGTCCTAGTAGGTAAGCGAAATCCACTAGAGCTGAACACGGGTGGCTACACTCAAGCCCTAGCTCCTTTCTCCAGGAGGCCAGAAAGTAGACCAGGAAGTTCCAACACTCTATTTGTCGCGTGTTTTTTGTTAATTTTGTTGCCAATCTGAA
>NDGM011186273.1:0-16391 GCA_002564305.1 Octomys mimax
AAGCTCACCAGCAAGGACCAGGACAAGCAGCAGAGGGCTTGGGCTGCCAAACCCAGAGGGCATAAACCAGCAAATCCAGTGCATTAAAAATGATTATCATCACAGAGAAAGGATTCTGTCCCACCCTTCTAGTCTATGAAAATAGAAGGTGATTTGAGGAAAAATAAAGCAGAGGTATATGTGAAAACTACTTGCACTGAAATTAAGAATCTTAATGTATGCATTAAATACCAGGTTTTGTGCATGAGTATTTGCCTCTGTGTGTGTGTGTGTGTGTGTGTGTGTGATTTAATGAACTAGAAGACAGATTTTAGGAAGTTACTGACAATGCACTATGAAGAAGTGGGATAGAAAATACAAAAACTCAGGAATCAGGCAGGCTACAGTGAGACTGTCCCATATATGTCTAATGTGAGATTCAGGCAGAAAGACTGTGAAGATTGATGAACAGGCAATCAATCTTTTGAAATGTAGAAGCGGAGGTTTCCCAGAATTGGTGACAGACCCGGATCCTGAAATTGAAGAACACGTCCAGCGTAGAAGAAGGACACATAAATCCCTCACCTAGAAACCTGCTCTCAAAGCTACAAAATGAATACAAAGTGAAAGATAAAATCGTAAGAGCGAGCGGAAAGGAATACAGATGAAGCACCAAGAAAATAAAAGCCGACATACAACATACTCATCAAAAAGAACAAGAAAGATAAAGAGATGATAAAAGAGCGGCTTTGACGTGGTAAGGAAAAGTGACTGCCGGTTTAGACTTCTGAGCGCCGTTGCTAAATCATTTAAGATTCTGAGTAAAATGAAGACATATTCAGACAAATAATGCTGGGAGAGTTTGTCACTAACAGACCACTTATAGGCCATGACTAAAAGAACTTTGCATGGTAAATATTTGTTCATTTATTTATTTTTTATGTATTTAGTATAGAGTCTAGGGGGTCTCACTGCACAGATGGGACTCGGAATGATGCTCCTGTTTTCAGCTTCTCAAGCACTGGGATTATGCCCAGTCTCGGTCGCCGTCTCAGTGCACCCCAGGGGTGGGGCCGGCACGGCACTCCAGGGATTGAACCCCTGGCGCTTTAGTCTGCTGAGCTATCTGGCCGGCCCTTGCATAACAAATATTTGGAAGGAGAAAATTAAACTCAGGAGAAGAAAGCCACCTGGTGAAAGAAGCAATGCTTATCAAAGAAATTATAATGGTGTGCTCTGGGCCAGAGACTCACATGCACGCATAGCTGTGGCCATCTGCAGCATCTTCCGCTCTCCCAAGTGTGCAAGGGAGGTGATGGTTTATTGATCCTCATTTCTCTCAGAGCTGCTGAAAATTGCAACAGAAACCCATGGCCTCATCTTCGTGCACTGTTTGTGGGAGTGGAAGTTAGTACAAACATCTTGGAGAGAAATATAGCAAGGGACGGCAAAGATTCTTAAGGCCGAGAGCCCTAAGTCCACTGCTGTACCAGGCCTAGACTTTGACACTCCCACTTGTGTAGCAAAGAGGGCGACTCAGCAAGGGTTATGGTCAGGAAGGTCCCCCACTGGAACGCACGCTACCGTCCACTGGCAGAATGCTGAGTGATCAGTGTTTCCCGGGATGCACGACCCCATGGCAGCGTGGTGGGTGGAGTACAGCCCTTGTGGAGCACGTTCAGACCTCGTAAGGAATGAAAAATATGGTTCACAAGGTATACGCAATAAGTGCAAAGAGTACATTTATTGAACACATAAAATAGTGTTTGGTATGAAGACATCTATCTATCTATCTCTATCTTTACCACAATCAGGATGGCAGATTTTTGGGGGATGATAACCATGCTAAAATAAAGGAAGGAAAAGCAATCTGAGAAGAACATATAATTGCTTTATATCTGAGCTGAGCTTGATAGTGATATATATATATATATATATATATATATATATATTCATGTGTTGTTTATATACTTCAGAAATACGTAACAGAAAGCTACATTCTTATATTTTATACACTGAGTAGCTGGAAAAACCTGGATTCTTTCTGATCAAAGTTGTGACAAACTTACAAGGTTACGTATTATTTTGGGAAAGCCCAGGGCGTGCCCGTCCCTGATGTCTGTACAGACCTGCACACTAGTGCTTGCCCTCATCGTCTCACAAAGGCAGGCCACTGTTGTCTCTCCCGCCCTCTCCTTAACTAGATTAATGAAGCTGCAGTGCAGTCATGGCAGCCCTTCAGCAGGGACCTGGACAGAGTGACTGGCTTTGCCTGGATAGCGCCCAGGGGCGAGGGCATCACGAGGCTCTCGTGGTTGAAGGGTGGGTGCTGGTGCCTCAGCCCACCAGCCCTGAGGACGTGAGATAGATGGGTCCAAGACAGCTCGGAGCCTCCGTGTGAAGCCTGAGGAATCCCCTGCAGACACAGAGCAAGTCTACACCTTTTTTGCAAAAAACACTCTCCTGTGGAGCAGCCACAGCTTATCGTTTGCTGCGTGGTGGCTTTGAACACCCAGAGATCTGACACAATCTGACAATGCAGTGATGCATGGCCTTCTAGACCCAAGACTGGGCTCGCCCTGGGTCCAGCAGGAACGGTCTAAGTGCATAGGATTGAAAGGGGCAGGCAGGTGCTTTGTGCGATTTCCTGTCTCCGCCACAGAGTGCCTGGTCCAGATGCCCTGAGCCTGCGCCCTTGGCGAGCACCTGGGGCTCCTGAGCCTATCCTCATGGGCAGTGGCTGAAGAAGATGAAAGGCCACCTAGCCTGGGGGCACTTTGCACGGTACACGGGGGGGAAGTGGTCAGACAGGTCAGACAGCGGTCAGACAGCAGTCTGTCCCTGAAGAGGGGACTTTGGTCTTAGTCACTGAGACGCAGTCCCTGACCCTGCAGGCTCAGCCAGATCCAAGGCATAAGGAACATGGGGGGGGCCTGGTGGAGGACGACTGTGCACCTCATGGCGGAGGAGCAAGGAGAGGCACTAATCCTCCCCGCCACGCCTCCCAGGGACTGTCTTTCCTGCCTGAGCCCCACCTCCTGACAGCAAGTTTGCCATAGTGACCCCATGATCCGGTCACCTTCTGAGAGCACAAGGGAGAGTCTTGGGGGTCATTCTTGATCTGAACCGTAATGGAGGACATGAACACTTGCTCACTAAAACTCTTCCATCATTGATGGGCTAATATCTTATAATACTATCATCAAATTTCCAACAATTTTGGTCTCTATTAAAAAATTTTCTTTAGGGCAAAAGAAAATCTATTTGACAAAGATGCCCTAACTGGCTTGTCATCTGGTAGTTGGCCTTAGAGTAGTAGAATGATTACTAACACCTAGCTATGGTACTGAGGAGATGTTGCCTTGTAGTTTGAGGTACTGCCCTTCAGAATGTCCATGAACACAGACCAGTGGGACGCTGAATATCTCCTAGTGATTTCCTATCCTGGGCACAATATATCGATCTAGGAAGCACAGTGACTTTCATAGATGGTTGTGGCACGGTCATACCTAATGATCTTTATGAAGCTAGTGTTTTTCCTGCTCTGAAGCTGGCTGAGTGATAGGTCTTAGAGCCTAAGAGAGAAACACTTAGCAAAAGACCAAGAAGTGATTCTAATGATTGAGATACCTGGCAATTTTGGAACCCAGGTATCTCTGAAAAAATCGGGAACAGAGCTAAAGTGTGGGTTGAGCAACTGATTCTGAATATAATTTTTTGTTGGTGTGTTTGTTCATTTTTTTTTTTTTTTTGTGACAGGGCCTTGCTATGTATTCCAGGCTGGTCTTGAACTTGCTATGTAGCCCAGGCTGGCCTTGACCTCTTGGAAACCCCCCTGCCTCAGCTTCCTAAATCCTGGGATTGCACCCAGCTTGATTTGTGAATATAAAGGGGCAAGAGCGTGGCATGAATAATGGAACAGGAGCTAGACATGATACCCACGCTCTTGGCAATGAGTATCCTAAATCTCCTTGAGGAGCGGCAAGGGCAGTGAGGACTCTGAATCTGTAGAATCCAGAAGGACTTCACTGGCCCCTTCTCTCTCCTTTCTTGCCAGGGATTACAGTGTGAGGCAGGAACACACACACAGCTGGGAGTGGAGCAGAGAGGGAAGAGAGAGCTGTGGGGCTCTGGCTAGGGTCACTGGAGACAAGGACCTCACGGAGGAGGCCGCCACCCAGGGCAGGGATGGGCTGCCTGGCCGCTCACACAGGCTCGTCTCAAGGCGGGTACCAGAGTCCCTCTGTCCCAGCTGGCAGGGCAGAGCTTGTATCAATTCAGGTGCTGTGGCTGGGGCTCGAGGTTCCCTGCACAGCTCTCGCTGCCTGGTGCGGACTGGTGTAGCGGTGGTGCACAGGAAGGACACAAGTGGGCTGCTCCTTGGGCCGTGGTCACGCAGCACTGAGAATGGTGGCAGCTTTCAGTTTTCGGCATTTATTGGATGGTCGTGCCATATGACATACTACAGACGGCTCATCTGCATTTTAACAGACTGTGTTGTCTCTCAGTAAATGTAGTTTGATTAATCCAGGAAGTGCTGGTGGGAAGAATGGGACACTCACACTGACATTTACGAGGCCGAGACGGCCTGAACGTTCACGCCATTCTGGAGAACTCCTAGGCCGCCGGCACGCTATGTGACAGGCTGGGGTGGAAGTCCAGGCCAGCCGCGCCTGGGGTGCTGCCAAGGGGGACATCGGGCAGGGGCGGGGCATCCCCTGAACTTTATTTTTTTTTTTTAATTTTTATTTTTTACATTTCAATTTGGAAGTAGATACTTTATTAGCTGACCAAATGGTAGATACCTTAGTTCATCCTTCCAATAAGCCTGTGGATCTGATCTTCTCTGTTTCCAGCATCTCCACCTTCCACCAAATGGGTGGGGGCCTGCTTCTTCACTCCCCCTCATGGAGGCGATGATACGAGTGGCCACAGGAAGTTATCTGCCTCCTTCACTTTTTTTTTTTTAATTTACTCTAAGTTTTTGGTTGAATTGTTTTTTTAGGAGATGCTTGTTTTTTGTTTTTGGTGCCTAGGACTGAACCCAGGGGTTCCAGCTGCAAAGCAAGCATTCTACCACTGAGCCAAATCCCCAGCCCCTATTTGCCTCTTTGGAGTGTCTTCCAGCAGTATAGAGGTCATGAATCAGATCCTCCATGCAGGTGACTCCATATTTGCCAAGAGATTGATCAGTCAATGAATTATCTGTCAAGGCAATTCAATTCTTATTGATTTTGCCACAGCCACGTGTATTAGTTCATCCACCGACTTCAGGTTTGGGTGCCCCCTGCAATGCACGGCTCCACAATTCTTGGCATGTTAACTGAAGCCTTGTTGAGCTTAATGAAGGTACCAATGAAGATTTGGTGAAGGTGAAGAAGCTGCAACACCTTGCGGACCTTTGGGCTCACACCACTGATACCCCTGATCCGGATGACAAATGCCAGGTTGGGCTCTGCAGGGACGTAGAAGTTGCCAGCTTTTCTCGCCATCCTGGCCATGTGGAGCTCAGCTCTGTACATCTGTCTATACTCCTTATGTTAGTGCCTGGCTTTTTCATAGATGAACTTCCTTCTCACCTTGTGAAGCATCTTCTGGGAAAATTTCCTTCTCAGGTGCTTTATTTTCAACTCCGTGAAATGTCTTCACTTTTTCTTAAGGGTTTCTGGCACAGTAGGAGCCTTCTTTTTCTTCTCTTCTACACCTTCCATGGTTCCAGCCAGAAAAGAAGAAGATCCCCTGAACTTTAAATGTACTTTCTTTCATTGAAAAAAAATCATTTATTTATTTATGATTTGGTACAGGATCTCACCATGCAGCTCAGACTTGTAGTGATCCTCCTGTTTTCAGCCTCCCCAGCTCTGGGATTACAGGCGTGTACCACCATGCCTAATTTTGGTAGCTGGCGCAGTGCGCCTGGGGGCAGGGCCAGCACATCACGTGGCATGGGGGATGGAAATCTGGCCTTGTGCTTGCCAGGCAGGTGCTTAGACCACTGAACTGTCTCCTCAGCCCTAAACATACTTTTCAATTAGTGCTTTTTTACATGTACTTCGAGATGTTCTGTGCATCTTATTATTTTCTTCTGAATTGTCACTTTTCCTTCTTGTCTATGGCATGCAAGCTAAAATGCATATTGACTCATTGGGGGAAACAGTGGTGAAAGGGCAAAGGCTTCGGAGTCACAGAGACTGTCTGTAGTGCATTAGCAGCTGCTGGCCAACTTACTACATCCAGCTGAACTGAATCAGTGTGGTGCTGGGTGTGGGAGGCCCACTTGAGGATTCTTGCCAGCAGCATAATAGGCAGAGAGGTGCTTTGGGGGGTATTAGGGAAGCTGTTTGGAGAATCTTTTGGAGCTGCTGGAAGTTGCTGGTTCTCTTGGGCTGTTCTGCTGGAGGACTTTGTCATCCTGGCTTTCCTGATGAACTTGGCTGTTCTTGTTGGAAGAGGAGCTCGGGATCTTCTTGTCGCTGAGCATGCCTACAGTTCACTCTGGGGAGCTCTGGTCCTCACCTTTAGCATTGCTTCTTGACTCCAGAGGGGAAGATGGTGCACTGCTCAGCCTCCTGGAGAAGCTGGTCATGTTGGTTTTCCTGATGGGAACTCGGCTTACCTCGTCACTGGAGGAGCTCAGGGCCTCCTAATGGCTGTGGTGCTTTTCGGGGAGCTCTGGTGCTTATCTTGAGCATTGCTCCCTGGCTCCAGTGCCGATCCCTCAGCCTGCTAGCCCAGATCCTTCATCCCACTGGCATAGACTTTTTAGCTTCCACCACTGACCTTTGGGCCTTTCCAGCACACATCTGTGAAGCAGGCCTACACGAGATGCTGTTGTGGGCTCCAGGCCTCCAGTTGGATGCGTGGGAGGCGTTGCTACGCGCTTTAGGATTTCAGCTGGACTCATACAGGATGTCAGGATCCAGATCCTCAGCTGGATTCTTTGGTTTTTAGTGTTTGGGCAGATTTCACTCCTTGTGTGTGATTCTTTGGGTGGTTCATCATAAAATAGTCTTGTAAAATGTGCCCTGTACTGTATGCTTCCCCTTGTAAGGAATCCGGAGTATGAGATTCACTGTCTCAGCCAGATGCAGCTCTGCGATTTCCCAGCCATGAAGAAGCTTTGCTTCTTTCTTTTGTAAATGTGGCAAATATTATCTGCAGTATGAGAGAGCTGGGAAGATCAATGGAGAACTTGTGTCAAAACACTTAGCATAAGTGGAGAGCTAATAGTTCTGTATGTACCACTTGAGGATTTCTAGCTTTCTTTCCTGTACCATTGTAAATTTTCCTGAGCTGAAAAATTTTAAGTATCCGGAAACACTTCTAGAGGATGTGTGAAAGGAATATCCCTTAAAACGGTTTTTTTCAGCATGGGCGACTGAGCCCATGGCCCTTTGCACTAAATCTCTCCCCAGCCCTTTGTATTGTTTCTTGAGATGGAGCCTCACTAAGTTCCCAAGCTGCCTGGGCTGTGCTCACACTTGCCCGGATCAACGTCCCAGAGTTATGTATCTGGCTATTTCTCCTGCTGTGGAGAAAAGGGAAGGTTCGTTGTTATTTCCTTCCAACTACGCTTTGAGCTGCTCTGCTCCCATGCGCGAGTTCTATGTATGTAATGCACTGGCTGGCAAGCACTGATGTCACTCTGTACGACACATTGTCGGTGGTGGTGTTTTTGGTAAGTATGGTGCTTAACCTCAGAAATACAAGTCAAAATGCCACTGTACCGCACTTCTCCAGCCTCCCAGGCTCTCTGGCTGTGATGCCAGGCTCGGGCTCTCTGGCTCCGGATGGTCAGCGCGGGGAGCAGGTGGCGCTGCTCTTGGCCCTGGGTTCAGCTCAGGAGCAGAGAAGTCGTCTAGTTTTGGCCGCAGCCGTCTACACCAGCTAACTTTGCTGCTCATGAAGCTGTTGCCACAGTCCCCACGAGGCTCAGTTATTTGTATTCTTACTCGGGCAGCCAGTGCTCTTTCTGGAGAAGGGAAGGGAGGAGGTAAGCGTGTGGCAGAATGAAGGGCCCAGAGCCCACCCTACCTCAGCATCCAGGAACGTTGACAGTGGAAGGCCACACGAGCCCCGAGCTTGGTGGGAAACTGAAGCCCAACTGGTGAAGCCGAGCACCAAGGGTCACTTAGCGTGTCCACGTGAACGACATCGAGAGCTCGGGATGGCGGCCAGTCCTGGCCTTTGCTCTCACTGTCCCGCCGCAGGCTGCACCGTGTACCACTTCCCCACGTACTTCTTTACCTTACAAGTTCTCAGAACGCCTAGTGCTCCTTCATCTTATTCTCTCATGTTTATCATCCTGAACGTTGTGCTCGATCTTGTGCCTGTTTGCTAATGCTTGTGAATACTAGTAGGGCAATAATTGACACCAGAAGTGTTCTCCGCTATGTGCCAGACACTCTGCAGGTGATGTTTTATGTGTAGGAGTTCATTTAACCTTCATGATCTTTTTGAACTGGCTGCTATTATGTTCTCTAAAGTGAAGATGGGGAGACTGAAGCCAGGGAAAGCGAATAGTGGGGGGAAGGTGAGGAAACAGTGGCAAGATTCAAGCCCGGAGAGCCTGTCTACAAATCATCTGCAGTCATCTGAGTCTTTGGTCGACTCTAACCTGGGAATCAAGGTTCTCCTTGCCTTATCTGGCCTTTAGGGTTCTGAGAATGGGGGGATTTGCCCAAATGTCTGTTTTCTGATGATAGCGGAATTAGAAAGCAAGATCCCCACAGTGATCCCAGCAGAAGCTCAAAACCATCATGGCGGCCCTCAAGGCTAATGGGTTGAGATCCATTTTCTCTATAGGGCTGATGGATAAAGGGCTAGAATCCTTTGCTCACTTGAAGACAGGCAGAAAAGAGGAAGACAGAGAGGGGTGTCCTCCATCCTGTTGCCATGGGGATCACAAATGGAGATGCTTCTCGGCCCGTGGTCAGACACAGGCATGGAACAAGGATAAGTGAGAGAGTGTTTAAGCAGTGACCTATAACCAGAGATATCACTGTTTCAAAGTATGGGCCAGTACCCGCCAAGAGCCGGCCAGCTTCTGCCATGTGAGATGGTGTTACAGAGCGTTGGTGATGTAGGTGGTGAAAGAATTTATAACATCAGGGTGGAAATAAAAACAAGCGTTCTTAGGTAGGAGCATGCACACAGTGTCAAGAGGGGCAGTGGGAAAGATAAGGGGAGGTCCGTGGATGGGCTGGGGGTGAGGTTTGAAAGGAAAATGTGTGAGATGGAAGGAAAGGCACATGGCCCTCAGGACATAGGAAGAAATGAAAGAGAGGACAGGGTCATCTCTTTGGGGCCAGTGACCACACTACCTCAATAAGATGTGGGCTAGAGGTGCCTGACAACGGAACACTTACGCTGGCTGCAGCAAGGTGTGTTAAAGCTGACCTGCTGTTGGGCTTGGAAGTACCTCATTTTGAAGCAGAGTGTATGGCTGATGCAGGCCTGAGTGGAGGCCGACGTGGGCTCTCCCTGGTGGCTCAGCGCTTGGCGGTCCATTAGCTGTGTTCTTCCCTGGGGAGTTATTGGGAAGGCGACGGAGAGGAGCCACAAAGGTGGGAAGAGAAGGCGTCTTGCCTTGGTAATGCTGCCGCATGCCAGGGTGACACCACTGTCCTAGGCCTCAGGGCCCCGGCAGGTGCCAAGGAGCTGGGGAGGCAAGAGCTTTGCTGTCTGCATGAGTGAAGATGGGTGGGAATTCTGTCTCTGCCCACCTGTCAAGCCTGGCCAGTCTTCTAGCCTAGGGGCAGCTCTTAGGCAGTTAGGTGACTGTGGCAATGCAGAATCCTGAAACTGTGACACACCCAGGACTGGCCAGGGCTCTCCCTGGCTCAACACTCTTTCCACAGGAAGACCTTAGAGGATGCAGCGCTAAGCGTGCTAGTCTCCTCATGGTCAGAATAAACCACTCTTCAATAACTTCTTGTTCTGGAGTTATGGTCCCTGTGAACCTACCTAGAGAGTGCTTGTTTCTACTATCATAAAAAGTCGTAATTTATCATCCATCTGGGATCACCTCCAACTAGGTGTTCCTGTGATTGTTACTGGGATTGGTCACGCTTTAAGTAACAGAGAGTTGCTGGTGGTTAGAAAGCCGATTTCCTATCTATAATTTAGATAGTTTGTTTGTCTTTCTCCAGTTTTCTCCAGAGTCAGTTCCTGGACTCCGAGACATATTTGGTTCAGAGGTTTAAATAAAAACTTTGAGACTCTTTATTGGCTTTCTTTTTCCTGGTTTGATTTTGACAGAGCGGAAAATGAATTTGCTAATTAGTTCTTCCTTCCTGGCTTGCGCTGTCTTATTGCTTTAATCTGTCTTCAGTGAGACCAGCGAAATCTGTCAAGCTTGCACAGCTTTGAGAGACCAACTACTCAAAAAAACCCTGAAGACAGCCTGCCCTTCCAGGGGAGCCGAAGCAGCGCCAAGCTCGGCTAGGTGGGTGGGCTGCCTTCCTCCATCTGCGCAAGGATGCACTGGGCTAGCTTCTGTCTAAACTCCCTCCACCTACAGGCTACTAAGAGTGCCACGGAGCCTCCCAAACCTGCTAGAATACCTGTTTACTAAGCTACCAAGATATTCCAAAGCAGAATTGGGAAAGATACGGAGGGTCTGCAGATTTCACTTAACAAGCACTGCCGACTGGGTTTCCTTATCCGAGGAGTTTTGGAAACCTTTGTTTATGAGGATAGCTTCTGACTCACTTTTAGAAATGGGAAACCGAGGTGGTAGAACTCCCTGGCACAACCCGGAGTTAATGCAATGCTAAACATGTAACTTGGTGTATTTATTTTTAATCTTTTATTTATTTATTTATTTGGTACAGGGTCTTGCTAAGTGGCTCAGATTTGTAGAAATCCTCCTGTTTCTTCCTCCCCAAGGCTGGAGTTACAGGTATGCGCCACCACACCCAGTTTTGGTGGCCAGCACGGTGTGCCCAGGGTTCCAGAGCCTGCGTGGGCATGTAGTACCAGGGACCGAACCTGGGTCTTTGCACTTGCCAGGTAGGTGCTTAGCCTGCTGAGCTATATCCCCAGCCTGGGTGTATTTATTTTTTAAGGGAGTGTTGTCTTTCCTAGGGCTGGCCCTGGCCTTCAGTCCAACGTGTCCTCCACCCACCGAATTGTCTGTCTGGGGTGAAGGCCTGGGACTCACGCTTTAGTGCGTGTCCTGGGTGATCTTGTACAGTGCTGCACGCAGCTCAAAAGCTGTCCCTGTGGCGAGTGATGCTAATACTGGAGAGCTACCTGACGACTGAGGCGATGCTGCACTGCTAACCCGACAGCAGGCCCTCTTGGGCTGCATACAGGGATTTTATTTTTTCTGTTTGGATGTGTCACATTTCAGAAACTTAAGGCTTTAAGAATGTACGTGTTCCATTCCAGACATTGCAGAAGTCCGTGTAAAGGAAAAGAGAAATTCCCACTTTTCTTGCACCTCCAGAGTGAGCGAGTCTACCTTCTCCACGTAGGCCATCTGAGCTCACAAGGTGAGGCCCAACCCACCACGTTGTCCAGGGCGGTGTGTGTGAGACCTAGAAACTGGACCCTGTCCGTGTGCCCACTGGGCTGCACTGCTCACAGAGAGGACTTGGTGATGATTTTAACAGAGAAAAATGAGGTAATCCATCAAGTTCAAGAACCGCTGGCCTATTTTACACTTGTTCAACAAATGAGTGAACTCAGCCATAGAGCTGAAGTGATTCATCAGATTAAATTCGTGGGAGGCCTTCGATTTGTCTGTGCTGCTAACGTCTGATTTATGGGAATCACACATGAATTCTTATGAATGTTTTGGAACTCCCAGAAATTCGGAAGGCAGTAACACCACCCTGAGTACCAAGAGCAAGTTCTCTAGCTATGATTCCAATTCCTCGTTAACGCCATCCTTCGTGACCTCGTCTCACCACTTGTGCATCAAGCTATGCTTTAAAGCAATGGATTGTAATCTCTGGACTTCAGGAAAAGAGAGGGGTTGGGTTGGGGCATTGGTGCCACGACATTCTAGATTGGAGAGTACAGTCGGCTGCTTTATTGTATGTCATTGATATTAAAGTTCTTAGGACAGGTCCACATATTATGGAAAGCTGAGGAAATCCTATGATCAATTGAATCCTGGATTTTATAATTTCTTTATTTTTTTACACAAGCATAGAAAAAGTAGCTATATTCCAGAATGGTCTCCCATAATTCCCCTTGTGTAGTCCCATTGGACAGGGCAAGCTAGCTAACTCATAGGATGCTACGTGGTTTCCAAGGTCAGGTCATAAAAGATGCAAGCTCTCTTGTTCTCTCTTGGTTCATTGGTTTGGGAAGTGAATCACACAGCTGTGAGGACACTTACAAATCCTCACGGAGAGCCCATGTGGGAAAGAAACCAAGGCCTCCATGCAGCACCATGTTGTCAGACATGCGGACGCACCATTTCATGCACCCCCAGCCCAGCTCGGCCTCCTAATAGCTGCAGCCCCGTGGCACCTACAGCATTATGGCGGTGTCAACCGGACTGGCTTTGAGATTCACTTGAGGGATGGGTGGGTGTGTATGCATGGGGGCACGGTGGCGTGGCCTTGAGCTCTGTGTGGCAGCTCTGTGCCCACGCAGGTCCGTGGGGTTGTCATGCTGGCGAATCAGCATGCCCTGGGGATCCCAGGACCCAGGAGAGCCACGCCTAGACGGACTTCCATCTTCCTCCCTGGTTAACCTCGAACTTCCTGCCCCACCTCACTTGCACCCAGCCTTCCCCCATCAGCACCTGTGATAACCTCGTACTGCCCGTGCAAACTCCACCCCAAACCCAGCGCGAGAAAGTCTTCTCCAGCCTGCTTCCTTGCCCGGAGGCTCGTAGGCCCTTCGGCAGCCCTCCCAAGACCAGCAGTAAAGGGTGTCTTCACTTGTCTTCTGCTTCTCTTTTGAGCCGGAGGAAAGCCAACCAAAGCAATGGCCCTCATGCCACGACCCCTTGCTGAACCATCTCTGGAGTTCTATCTTCTCGAAAAGGGGATAATACATGCTTATTGCTTTATGTCTAAACTTGTGGATAATCTGGCTGCAGCTGTGGATAATTAATGCAAATATTACAAGCTGGCATCTTCTTTTTTTTATATATTTGGTACAGGGTGTCACTACGCAGATGAGACTCATAGTGATCCTCCTGTTTTCAGCCTCCCCTGCGCTGGGTTTACAGACATGTGCCACCATGCAGGTCTCAGTGGCCAGCTCAGCACACCTGGGGGCGGGGCTGGAGTGGCATGTGGTGCCGGGGATCAAACCCTGGTCCCTGGGCTCACCTAAGCAGGCGCTTAGTCCACTGAACTATCTCACCAGCCCTGAGCTGGCATCTTATAAGTCGGTGATCTTGGAAGAGGTGGAGAACCAGGAAAGGTGGCAAAGCTCCAAGGTCGGTTCGCAGGCTGCGAGTTGGGTGGTAGGAGCTGTCCCCGGAGCATGTCGTATGCAGCCCATCAGAGGATGTAACTAGTGCATGAGATGCTGGTGACAGGGAAAGAGTGCAAGTGGAGGCGAGAGGCGGAGACCTGCACCCGGACGGGAGGAGTTTTAGATTAATTTTCATTCATTCTCCACAGCAGGCCCCCAAATCATCTCTTTCGTGAATCACAGGGACACTTACCCTCCTGCTGAGTCCGGAGAACGACTATACTGTCTGAGCAGAGCAGGGAGGGAGATCTGGACCCTTGCTTGGGCCGGTCCTTGTTCTGCCTTCCACAAGGACTTGGCGTTTCACTGGAAAAATTGAAATGGTGGCGTGTTCTCTGACTCCGTCCCTCAGGATAATGTTCCCTCCTCGTGCTGCTCGATCCTGAGGAATCTGCCGTCTCCTGCTGGGGTGCTGCAGGGGCTCAGCTTCCCCCTGCTGTCTTTAGAGGGCCTCTCATCTCCATCCGTGGGATCTGCGCTTCCTAGAGCCCCTCTGCCTCTGTTCCCCCAGAAAATGGATCGTCCCTCCCCTGTGTAGCTGAGAAAACCTCTAACCTGGAGACACCCGGGCTTTCTGCACGGTCCCGCCCTGGGCAGCCTGGACCCCGCGCTGCCAGCGTGCCGTCGTTTCTGGTTCTCCGAGGCACACTGCCCTGCTTTCTTTGGCCTCCCACGTTGTGCTCCCGGGCCCCTGGGCCTCCAGCCCCTCCTCAGCTGGCTTACTGTTCCCTTTCCGTATCCCTGTTTTTATCTGCTTATTTGGGCCTATGTTGAACAAAATCACTCCTGCTGTGCATTTATCCCTGTGGATTTGCGGTGTCTTTATTCCTCTGCAGACCTTTCCAGGGCAGAATCCAACTGCACACACAAAGGCGCGCGGGTCAAGCTTGCACTGGCGAGAGCTCCCTGCCCCCATCCTTGCCAGGCCTGAGCTAAAGGCGTTATGGTGGTGTCACCCGGACTGGCTGGGATGAAGAAACAGGAGGATTACTGCACATGTGAGCTGCACAGCAAGACCCTGTACCAAATAAAGAAATAAAAGATTAAAAATAAATACACCGAGTTACATGTTTAGCATTGCATTAACTCCGGGTTGTGCCAGGGAGTTCTACCACCTGGTTTCCCATTTCTGAAAGTGAGTCAGAAGCTATCCTCATAAACAAGGGTTTCCAAAACTCCTCGGATAAGGAAACCCAGTCGGCAGTGCTTGTTAAGTGAAATCTGCAGACCCTCCGTATCTTTCCTGATTCTGCTTTGGAAGGCTGAGGCCAGGGCGTGAAGCCAGGAGCCACAGCCCTCGCTCAGCCTCTCCCTGCTGCATCTAGATAAAGGCCCACGCAGTCACTGCCGTTCTTACCCCAGGTAAGAAAGATGCCTGAGCGTCACACCTGTGGTGTGTTGCTCCTGCCCTATGCCACCTCTGCGCTCCTGTCACTTTCCACAGCGCTCTCCCGGATCCTCACTGTGGCTTTGTGGCCTTCCCCAAGTGCTGACTTTGCCCACTCTCTGTTGATGCTGTCTGTCTGTCTGCCTGTCAGCCCCCACCCCCAAGTCCTCTTCCTGGACGTTTCCTGCTTCTGCCCTCTGCTGCAGCTCCTGTTTCCACCTTTGCACTCCGCACAGGTACAACGCCCCTGAAGTCCTCCCTGACCACCGGACTCACGCCAGGCCCATGCTTGCTGAGGGGAGGACGGGTTTCTGAGTGACACAAAGGTGCATTTTAAATCCCTCAAGCAGAGGTGTGCGGTTGGATTCTGCTTTGCTGATAATCTGCTTCCTGACGAGAGTTTTCCCAGCCCCCGCCCGGGGTTTGGCATGTGGCAGGCAGCAGTGTGCAGCGGGTTCTGAGCATGGTGCCAGCTGCCTCACCTGTTGGGGCACTGTGGGCTGCATCCAGAAGACAGATGTCCAGTACTCCATGCACTTCCTAGAGGTCCCCTGTGACTGCTGCACAAGCAGCAAAGGCACCCAGGGCAGCAGTATGCAACCCGCACCTTCACAGTTCAGCCCTCTGAGTCCACGGGGTGGGGCTGAGCCTCTCAGGGTGGGAAGCAAGGCTGTGTCAGGCGGTGGCAGTGGCAGGTGCGGGTGCCACCTTGCTGGCCTCTGGGGGTGAGGAGGGAGCCTCCTCTCCCCACATCACTGCAGCATCTAGCCAGAGCCCCATTGTCTGCCACCAGAGCCCGGCTCAGCCTGGGCCATAATGAGGGATCAGGGAAATCCCTTCGACCAGACTACAGTCAGATTCTTGCTCTTCTGGAAAAGTTGGAGAGGGCGGCGTGGGTGCGTGTTCTACCTTGCCCACTGTGGACGTGGGCAGAGGCCAGTGCTGAGCGCCTGAGGGACAGTGAGACGCTGCTCCAGGCCCCAGACCACAGAGCCGCCCCTCTCATCCCTTTCCAGAGATTCATTTGTGGACAGATGCTTTCTACAGGGAGGGTGAGGAAGTCAGCTTAGCGTCTTCCACCTGCTGCCAGAGTGGCGTCCGCCATGGCTGCACATTATAAAGCTGAGCTTCCATCTGGCTCACTTTGGGGAAGATACGCTGAGACTATGGAAATAGCCTGCCTTGCTTAATGCTGCCCCACTGACTGTGACATTTGCCAGTGGGTGTCACCTGCACCACGTCCTCCTGTGGTCTAAACCGATCAACATTTCTGTCCTTCCTGCTACACTTGTTCACTGCAATTCTTTTGTAAGAAAGAATCATCACTTCTTGGTTTCCTTACTCTGCTATTTATCTCTATCAATAGTTACTTACTTTTGGAGTTATAATCCAGTGCTATTGTTATTTACCTTCTTTATCCGTTTGCTCAAGTTGTTCTAAGTTTGGAATTTGGGACAGTTTTCAGGGTGGCTTTTGTCCCCAGCCAATGTGCTGCTTTTTATTTGGTCAGAAAACCAAGTATAAAAAGCAAAGCCATATTAATATGCTGAGCTGTAAAAGGCTCAAGTCAACAACTTCT
>NDGM011186275.1:0-16093 GCA_002564305.1 Octomys mimax
CATTTGTATCCCCCTTTTTTGGTTAGTTTTGTCAGAGAAAGGCATTCCATTGTCATTTAAATATTGTAAATGTGTGAATTCAGCAAAATATTCCAGTATAGTCCAGTAGTCCATAATAGTAGAGAAGTTGTTGACTTGAGCCTTTTACAGTAACAGAAGCATACAGAACTCCAAATAACTTCAATCTTTTCTGTTTTAATCCCATTTTGTACTCTGTTTAAAAAAAATTCCAGGGGCTAGGGCAATGACTTAGTAGAATAAGTGCTTGCCTGGCAGGTGCAAGGGCCTGAGTTCAACCTTCTATTCTGAAAAAAAAAAAAAAAAATCCTGTTTAATAACCTCCCAGCAGATTCGTCTTTGCAGTGACTCCTGGACATTCTGCTCAAAACTCTAAATTTAGGCTAGTAGTGTGGTTTTTTACTTGGTTTACACCTTTACCAAATAGTACTCAAGGATGGCATTAGAATGATTCCCCATGATATTCACTTTATAAAAGGACTTTGGGCCCAAGCTCATAGTTGTTCCACTGATTCCATGTATACATCCAGTAGCCCAGTTCACTCAGATAGCATGAATAGAATATACTAGAATGAACATACTGATTAACTGGTTTAAAAAATTATTCATCTGACTACAGAGTCAGAGCTACTGTAATGAAAAACTTTCACAGTCCCAAGCTCCCATTAAAAATTATAACACATTCTTCAGGGAATGGCAGATTATTAGTGCCACTTACAGATCTTCAGGATCCTGGAGGTGACACTTTCTCTTATATTCCCCATTTAATTAATTAGTCTGGCCTGTATAAAAACAGACAGATGCTAAAAGATGGCGGTGGGCTAAAATCAAACAACAAAACAACAGCTCTAATTGCAATCACTGTAAAATACATTGTATTTTTATTAAAGCAGATAAACACAGCACTGGCATATGATAGGCCATCATTGACCTGACAAATCTATTGGGTCCCATTTTTATCAAGAAAAGAATACAAAAGAAAAGAAAAGAAAGAAAGAAGAAAAGAATAGTCTGTAACTATGAGATACATGCAATAGTATATATTTATTTTTCCCAGGGTTTTATTAACTCTTCTACCAAAAGGACCTAGACATTCTAGAAAACATCAATGGTCAACTCCACTGATAACACCACATTAATGGAGTAGATGAGCGAGAAGTAGCAGGCATGTTGGAGGCTTTGGTAAGACATGTGCCCTAGAGAATGATAATAAAGCCTACAAAGATTGAGAGTCCCACCTCAACAGTAAGATTGCAAGTGTCTAGTGTTATGAAGAATAATATGGCATCCCTTCAAAAGACAAAAATTATTTCATCTCATACCTCCCATTCCTATACAGCAAGCACAACTTCTTATTGGTCTTTGGTTTTAGAGACAATGTCTTCTACACTTCAGAATTCTGTTCTAATGCACAGAGTGATAACTGATACTGGAGACTACTATTAGCCAGTAGGGTTCAAACCACTCAAGGGCCACACAACAATGCAAGCAGCCTTGCTATTTGCCTTTATGATCTAGCAAACACCGTGGTACTGGAAATACTTGTGACAGTAAAATGTGCTCTGTAGCATTTAGGAAACGCTCCAATGTAACAGTCATAAAGTACATGGGTCACATAATTTATAATGAACAATTATATACTCTAAAAAGTTGTTGACATACTTCTGGACATTAGCAAAGTGAGAGCCTGACTGTGGGACCAGGTTCCCACTTTCTGTTAGGCCAGCAGCTCTCAACCAGGGGGGATTCCCATCCTACTACCTCAAAAGGGCTATCTGGTTATGTCTAGAAAAGTTTATGGTTGTCACAAATTGGAAGGAAGGGGCCACTTAGCATCTAGACATATAGGTCAGGGATGTCACTAAATGTCCTACAATGTATGGGACAGCCCTCTATAACAATGAATTATCTGCCCTGAAATACATAAGAACCAAGTTGCAAAATGTAGCAAATCATGGGTTTGGATGAATCCAGTAGTCCAATTTTAAAATAAAAATGGTACTCTAAGATTAGACATGGTGAACCCAGAAAGCCTAAATGAGCTTCCCAGCAAGTGACCAGAGCCCCACGAGTCCCAGCTCTGCTGTGCTGGCACTTCTCCCAGTTAACATCTGTGCTTATATTGGTGCGGGACAGAAAAGGCCTGCTTAGTTAATGGATAGATATAATTAACATGTGGCCAGGAATCAAAAGTGGGCTTAAATTAGTAATAAGGGAAATTCCTGATGGGAGGTGCTTTGGCTATTATACCTGACCATCCAATTTGTGTAGAAAGAACTTACACCATGAGACAATACACACACACTCGCATGAAATGTTAACAGTTACTCTTACAGGAGGAAATATTTTAAGATAAAATGCAAGTAGGTTTGACAAAAAAAAACATGGAATGGTCCTATATGTGTGGGCACAAGATGTTAGATTTCTCACTCTCAATTTGATACTCATAAAAATGCACCTATCTTGAAAACGGTCACAAACACTTTGCCAACTCACATAGGTGTCTTGGTCACTGGTAGCCCTCTGTGTTGGTGCAACAGACACGCGGATAAGTAACCACAAAGGTAGGAATGGAGGGATGCCTGGCGATTCAAGAGCTCTTCCAGTTCCAAATCTCCCCACACAATTGTCCAAACTGTGTTACAGTGAACTTTGTGGCTACTGCAGAGCAGATCAAAGGTGCCCTTATGCCTGACTCTGCTGCTTTCACCTCCTAACAATACTCCTCTTCCACTCAATCCTCTGTCAAGCTTGTTTTTCAGGAACTGAATCGAAGGCGCACATGAACAGCAGTAATTCCTAAATGAGGGGATTACCGATGGCTATATCCTTGTTTTGTCCACTGCATTTTCTAACTTTCAACTTTCAAAACATGTATTACTTCTATAATAAAATCTATATATTCACACATAAATGTCCATATTAAATTTCTTTTCTTTTTTTTTTCTTTCTTTCTTTCTTTTTTTTGTTGTGGAACCTGGGATTGAACTCAGGCCCTTGTGCTTACCAGGGAAGCACTTATTCCATTGAGCCATCTCCCTGGCCCCCATGTTAAATTTCTAATAGTCAGAGTTCAGGGGAAAGCTAGTTAGAGGTTATTTGCAACATACAGAATCAGAAGACAAAACCAAAGCAAATAGATTAAATACACCAGTGCAAAAATTTGAAAATTTGCCTAGAAAATGTACTTTCTAAAACTGATTTAAATATATAACAAATTATATATATATATATAAAATATTTACAGTATATATATTTTTGATACAGGTTCTCACTATACAGCTTAGACTCATAGTGATCCTCTTGTCTCAGCCTCCCCAGCACTGGGATTATAGGCATGTGCCACCATTCCTGGTTTTGGGGCTGGAACAGAACAGCACACCCAGGCTTCTGGGGCCAGCATGGCATGCAGTACTGGGAATCGAACTGGGTATTTTCACTTGTGAGGCAGGCATTTATGCCACCAAGCTATCCCAGCCCCTTACAGTATAATTTTAATTAAACTTAAAAAGTTGTTTAAAAACTTTTCCCATAAAAAAGATATAGGCCAGACAGATACACAAGGAGTTGTGCCAACTTTTTAAAGGAGAAATAATTAGAGTTCAGGATGTGGCCTATGAGGACACCACACAGAATGCTCTAGAGAGCAGAAATTGATTTATTGCTTTAAAAAAGTATTTGGTGTTTTATTTCTTCCTATTTTTCTTAAAGTTTTTCTTTTAAGATTCAAGCTTAAACATACCACAGCAGCAGCCTTCTAAAGAATATGTCTATGAAATGAACTTCTCAAAATTTGTGTAACTGAAAATATGGGTCATTTGCCATAACAACTGATAACATAGATAGGTATAGACTCCTAGATTATAAAAAGGAAGTAATTTTCATTATATTTTGAAGGCAACATTCCTCTAATCTTCCAGTGCTTCTGCAGAAAAGCTCAAACTCTTTATGATCATAATACATGTCACCCATGTTTGCCACGCTATCCTAACCTATCACAAAATTCACTTTAGGGAAGATGACTTTCACGTGTACTGGATTTGGTCTGCAGTCAAGTGAAGCCCAGTTGTCCACAGCAGTACCTCATTAACTCAACCTGTAGGGATTCACTTCCTTTGCCTTCCTCCTCGGCTCCACATAGTGCTATGAAATTTCATAATGCACCATAGAGTGGTTCACTCATTGGGTTGAGCTTTTGGTGGGGCACCATTAGTGTTTCTGTTCGGGTGAATTCTCTTGAATTATTTGATCCATTATTTTTTACCCTTCATTTTCTCAGTATGTCCACTCTAGAATAAGTACTGTTATCCAAGTTATAATCCCTTAATTGGTTTTTTATGTTTCTTATGTTTTCTTACACATTGTTTAGTACTCTGTACTTTCAATATATTTTCTGGAATGTTTCTTGCACTTTCTCTCCTATGTTTTTATTTATTCTATCGCATGTTTATTTCTAAGAGCAATTTTTTTCTCACCATCTTAGTCCATCTGTGCTGCTGTAACAAATGCCACAGTCTGGACATTTATAAGAACAGAAATTTATTTCTTATGGTTTTGGAGTCTGGGAAATTCAAGACGAAGAGGCCAGCCTGTGGGGTGGCTGTTGAGGTGGCTGGTCTATTTCCAAGCTGTCGATTTTGGCTGAATCCTTTAGAAGATACAAACATCATGTTCTCACATGTGGGAGGGACAGAGGAGAAAGACAGCACTCTGTTCAGCCTCAAGCTATTTTATTAAATACTAATGGATCCATTTATGAAAACAGAGCCTTCATGGCTTAATCACTGCCCCTTGTTGCTTCTTAACACCACCATGACAGCTTTTAAGTCAACAGGAATTTTGGAGGAGACACAAACAACAGCTTTCACTGTTCAGCTTTTCATGCCATTCATGGATCCAGTTCTTAATGATACTGGTTCCAGTTCTCCAGGATATTAATGATAGTTTTACTGTTATCTTTATTTTCTAGGTTTGTATCTTCCCACATGGTATCTGAGGTGATTTCACCTGTTTGTTTTGCTTGTCTTTCATATCAGAGTTTTATTTTCTCTTAAATGCCTCCTTGAAAAATGCTCATTTTGCAAGGCCTTATTGATTTGTCAGCTGGGGCCTTCCCTGCTGGGCAATCTAGTTAGGTCGTTTGTTGGTAGTAAGTGTAGTTCCATCTTTTTCAGATCTGTCACATGGGCTGATACATTCTTCCCAAAACGACTGCCCCAAAATCTTGTCTTGCGAGGAAAGGCTTTGCTTCACTCTGAGAAGTAGAAGTGTAGATGTGCCAACACATAGACAGGTTCCAGTATCTCCCCATTTCTTTATAATATCTGTGTCCTTAGTAGTGCCTAGGAGTCCCCTAATCGAGAGTACTTCTTTTTTTTTTTCTTCTGTATTTTAGGGAAGGGTCTACAGGGTGTTCAGGGTCTCATTACTAGATCAGACTCATAGTAATTCTCTTGTTTACAGCCTCCCAAGTGCTGGGATTACAGGTGTGTGTCACCACGCCCAGTCTCAGTTGCTGTCTCAGCAGGCTCCAGGGGCGGGGCTGGCATGACAGGCCCGGGAATTGAACCCCCGGCCTCTGCACCTGCTTGCAGGCCAAGAATACTTCTGATGGCCTTTATCTGGAGAATAATTCTGCTGGCTTGAAGGATAATTAGTCAGGGATATGGTATAGGGATGGTGCTCTTGGACTAAAACTTGTTTCTTAAAAGAACTACATGATTTGATGTTATGCATGCAATGTAATCACATATTACAACATCACATGGTATCTCAAAATACGAATAATTTTTTCCATCAATTAAAAAGAATAATTTTTAAATAACAAAAAATGCATTTAATATAAACTAAACTGAAGCATTTTAAAAATATTTTGTTATTTTTTTAAAAATCCCTGAAAATATATATTTTTTGTTACTATTTTTGCCTGAATTGTATCGTCCTATAAGTTAAATGCTCAAGTTCTCACTCCCATAATCTCAGAATATGATCTGAGATTTGGAGAGAGTCATTAAGGAAATAAGCTAAAATGAAGTCATTCAGATATACCTTTAGCCTTAAAAAAAGAGGATATTTGGACATGCACACGTACAGAAGGAAGGATATGAAGATGCAGAGAAAGTCACCACCTGCAGTGAGAGGAGAGCCTGAACTGTAGCGGGGCCCCAGAACTGTGGTGTCGATGTGGGAGGTGGACAGAGCTGAGGCTGAGATGGAGGGTGAGCATGGGGAGCTTCCAAAGTCCTGACCGTTGTTGGATTCTGCCCAAAGCAAACCCTAACAAGGATTTGAGCATAAGTAGTTTATTTGAGGTGCTATTCTAGAAAACTCTGGTAAGCAGTAAAGGAACAGAATAGGAAGAAAATGGAAGTCGTCTATACAGATTTTGGTAAGTTACCACAGTGGACAGCTAGGGCTTGACCTCACTATGGACTTCTTGAAGACCAAATAAAATACTCATGAAAGTCATCTTTTTGGAAGGCAAGCAAGCTGGGCTATTTGTCCACCACCTTGGGTCCACTGTGAATGGAAGGTCACCCCTCATTGCTATAATGCCCTGGCACTTCCAGCATGCCCTCTTCAGAAGCTAAGCAAGTTTCCAGGACCAGGGAGCACTGACAGGCCAAGCTTCTCAGCAGATAGCTGTTAGTGCCTTTTGGAAAGAGTGAGCACCAAGGGATATGCCTGATGTACAACTGTTCTGCTTCACAAATGATGGCTTGTTAGGCTGGGGAGACAGCTGGGTGGCCTAAGCATCTGCATGGCAAGCACAAGGACCCAGGATTCGATCCCTGGCACCACATGCTGCGCTGGCCCTGTCCCCAGACACCCTGACACTGGGACCAAGCGTGATGGTGTACACCTATGATCCCAGAGCTGGGAAGGGTCAAAGCAGGAGGGTCACTGCAGGTCTGAGTTGTGTAGTAAGACCCTGTACCAAATAAAAAACAAAAGGGTTGGGCTGATAGTTCAGTAGAATAAGCACTTGCCTGGCGAGTACAAGATCCTGAGTTCAATCCCTGGTACTGCAAAAATAAATAAATACATATTAAAAAACAAAATAAAACAACGCCCCATGCTATTTTAATATAGGGTCCTACTATGTTACCCATTCTTAGCTTGAACTCATATTTCATGTAATTCTCCTGCCTCACATTTCCAATTAGCTGCGACGACAGGTATGCACCACTGTGCTTGGCTTGCACAGAATATTTCCTGTGTTCTCAGGACTATGATGTTTACATTAAAGTAACATTAGGGCTGCATTGCAAAACTCCCTGGAAAACATTCTCACTACAATCTATTGAAGCTGAGCTCCAGGAGATCTTGTTTATAAAAAATATAATGGATATGGCTCCTCTTGGAGTTATATCACTCAAAAGTCCCTAGCAGAACATGCTATGACTTGAATGACAAAAAAAAAAAAAAAAAAAAAAAATCTAAGGACTTCCCAAGTTTTTCTGCTTGCACAGGGTAAAAAATTACTCTTAGTAAAAGATAAAGATGAAAAATAATTTGCTTTTCAATTAAACTCCATAAATTGTGTTTGTTCAACTTTAAGCTGAATGAAAGACAGCATGGATGAAAACACAAAGAGATACTAAAACGCCAGTTTAAATTATAAACAACTTAATTTGTTTTGTTAACAAGGAAATTACTTAAAAGAGAAATTACTATTCAAAAGACGGACACATTCATCGGGAACAAATTTCAATGTCTAGTTGACTGATGCTATTTAGATACTATCTATATTTCAAAGGTTGATTTCTCATAGAAATGAGCCAAGTGAAAAGAGAATATTGTGCAATGCCCTTGAGACCTACCCAGCAGGTGCGGATAGCATCTACTGGCAAGCACATGACAGCACTTACAGCACTGCCCTGTGTGGCTGTCATTTCTCCAACCTCCCTTCCACCATCTTAGTGGTAGCCCTCTTTTCACAATAAGAGCTATGGTAATATTTTATTCTTCTTCTTCTCCTATGGGTCCCTCAAATCTCTTCTACCTTTAGTGACAAGTAAAGCTTTCTAAAATACAAGTCTCAGGCAGGCATGGTGGCATATAACTATAATCCTAGTACTTCACAGGCTAAGGGAGGAGGATCACCATGAGTTTGAGGCCAGCCTAGGCTACATAGTAAGTTCAAGACCAGCCTGAACTATAAAGTGAGACCCTATCTCCAATAACTAAAGAAATAAAATACAAATCTAATCAAATGATAGATGTTTGAGTTTCTACACATACAAATGTTTGTACATGTAAATGTGCATATATACACATACTTATACAGAGGTGTATATAAAAATATAATCATACTTTAAATGGAATAATCATACATGAGTTTTATACGAATTATTGTTGTTGATGGGCTAATGAAAATTTGAATGAGCTTTTTTCTTTGAAGATTTTTTCTTTTTTGTTAAGCTGTTGATTGCTCATTAACATATAATTTTTCTATTATTTAAAAATGTAAAGGAAATTGGACTAGGAACACACACCATAATTCCACTGTTTGTGAGGCTAAGGCAGGAAGATTATGAGTTTGAGTCCAGATTGTACTAGGTAAAGTTCAAAGCCAGCCTGGATTACATAGTGGCCCCTTTTTTGAGAAGAAAAAGAAGGAGGAGGAGGAGGAAGAGAAGAAGGAGGTAGAGAAGAAAAAGGAGGAGGAGGAGGGTGGAGGAAGATGAGGAAGAGGAAAAAGAAGAAAAGGAAGGGGGAAAATAGGAAGAAGAAGAAAAGTAAGGGGAAGAGGAAGGAAGAGGGAGGAGGAAGGATTGAGGAGAAAGAGAAGGAATGTGAAGAAGAGGAGGAGGAAAAGAATGAAGACAATATCCAACAAATGAGAAAAGTTGATAAAATTGCTAATATTTGAAATGTTTACAAAACAGTATAATATATAATCCCCCAAAATGTGTATTTTACATATATGATGTGGGTACACATAGTATACTTAGATTTTTATACAGGTAGAGGAAAAAATTTCTACCAATGAAAGAAAAAACAAAAATTCATGTAGCTTACCTAGGTACCATATGCATATACACTGTGAGGAATGAATATATATATATATATATATATATATATATATATAATCAATATGCACTTATATATTGTGAGGTATAGCTATGCATATGCATATACACACATATGCACACAGATGCTAACTAGCACGGATCATGTTTTAAAGGCTTGGATTGCTTCACATCTTTGTTCTTTAGTATATTTTCAAACTGCCAACAAGGAATTTGCATAGCTGGGTAGTAACTCTACTTAGTATGATTCTCTGTAGCAAGAACGTAAAGCTATGCATAAAATGTACAGCAAAACCAACCAATGCCTTTTCTGTTTGGTTTGTTTTCTTGAAACAGTGTCTTTCTGCACAGTTCAAGATGGCCTTGCACTCACTGTACAGCCCAGGCTGGCCTCAAACTTATGGCGATACTCGGACCTCAGCCTCCAGGGTTCTAGGACTACAGAAGTATACCACTATACCTGGCAATGGATGCTTTTTATAAAACTAGTATGACTTTCTTATTTGCACTAGGTTACTTCTGTAGTACTTTGGCAACATCATTCTTTCACCCCCAGGTGAAAAATTTGCTTCTTTTTATCAAAGAGCCAAAGTCCCTTGTAACATTTTGCCAACTAGGTAGTTCTGGAGCCAGTTGTCAGCAATTAACTTTCTTAATGAGCTTGCCTACCTAGGCTCCTCTCCAAAGCTGCAAAGGAGGGAGGTTTACCGGGGAGTCAAAATAATAACACTAGGTAAACCCAAGGCACTGCTACACAGCAAAGGCCCTGAGGAACATATTAGATGGCCAAACACTGACATTCCTCAGGGATGGAAAGACTATATGTTGAATGAATAAGTGGATGAAAGAATTAGTAGGTGTAAATAAATAACAGAAAACTTTGCCTGAGAAGGCAAAAGTTGAGGGGATTGCTGCTTGACAGTTTCTTCCTCCTGAAATAGCATGAAGGTCACCTGCTGAGGTGATGGATAATACGTTACAATGATTATAGATTGGGTCCTTGTCATGAATGTGGAGGGAACTGGATGAGAAGTCTTGGCAAGCAGGGCAGATGGGGAGACTGGGCTAGAAACTATGAATATGAAATAGACTGTTGGTCAATAGGAAGGTGTGGAAGTGTTTTTGTTGTTGTTTTCTCTGGAATGAAAACAGTTGGGTATAAAACATAAATAAACCAAAAGGGGGTTCCAATTTGAGGAAAAGTGGAGACACCTGAACATAATTCTCTCTAGGATAAGAATTCATGGTGTGGGAGAATACAGAAGAGTTGAGAAGGTGGAAAGCTATAGTTACAGAGTGTCAATTTGAATTTCACAGGAGCATTTAAGTGAGGATCACAGGACACAACTTTAGATGTAAGTGGACAACATAGAGAAGTAAAGATTGCTAGGTATGTTGGTGGTTGAGGAACTGTGGGGCCAGAGTGGCCAGTAGCTCATCCACATGGACTTTGAGGTCAGTCAGTATGATGGCAGGACACAGAGCATAATGCTAAGCCAGGATTTTCAGGGCTAGATGCTAGATAGTGCAGATAGGAGTGGGTGGTAGATAATTCCAGTTGGTAGATAACAAACTACATGGGGTGGGGTAGCAGATAATGATGATGAGATGGATTGGAAAGTGATACAGCCACATGGAAATGTACTTATTTACATAGATTTTTTGAGACAAGGTTTCACTCTGTAGCTCAGGCTGGCCTTGAACTCACTTTGTAGCCCACACTGGCCTTGAGCTCCCAGAGATCCTCCTGCCTCATCACCCAGAGTGTAAAGATTACAGGCATGCACTACCACAGTTGGCCTATTTTTTAAAAAAAGACAAAACACCTATGATTTGGATGTGGTCATGAGAGCCCTTGGTAATGCAAAGTCATCTTTCTCTACTGGGGTATGAGGTGCATAGGAAATGAGCAATCTCTTAATACATATTGTTTGAGGGGATTCACCATTTTTTGATAGACTAGATTGCAAAATCTTTCATGCAAGAACATTCAACACATTACTCTAAAATAGGTATTTTATTATTAATGAGAATCAACAAGGCATAGTTACCATTATATAGTAGATGCCATCTGGTACGCTGCTGTACTACTAGTCTTTTCAAAAGAAAACAAACTAGCCATCTAAGGTACAAAATATTAGGTGCATAATCACACAATTGTTAAAATTTATAAGCTAACTTTAACTTATAATGAAGTAAACTTTCTTACTGTGCTTTAGAATGCTTCCCATTTCCATTCACTGCTATATATTTGATAGCAATGTTGAAATTTTGCTGTTACTCCTTCTTTGTGCCTCTGGTTCTCTAAGCAAACTCTGTTCTCCTTTGATATATAAAAGCTCAACAATATGAGGTTAACCAAAAACAGTGAAAACACGAAGGCGCCAAGATGATGGAGTGGTGAGCAGTGGAAAAAGAGCTGGAGAGTCACCATCCCCTGACACTGGAATATAGAAATGTGAGGAAGATGAGAGGGAGGGAAGTGGTTCCCCTGGACCTAGGAAGGATTTGTGGTGTGAACTGATGGAGAAAGTTTAGATAGAAAATTCAATGAAAAGGAAAGAGGTAGCTGGAGGAGCTTTCTCTCTGAGACAGGACTCACTGTACAAGAGGAACATTTCAAACTTGCAGACACATAGCGACTGCAGGTGACGCCAGAGGACTCCACACAGAGATGCAGTAGTGAGGGGGAGCAGTGGATGTGAAAGAGTGCACTAGCTGCCAGTAAGTGCAGAGGGGTCAGTTGTCCTGCATGAGAAAGCCATTGCCCTGGGGTCATCTAAGAGGACTATTGGAGAGAATTCAGGGTGGCTGCCATCTCCAGCTAGCAGTTCTCAGCTGGGCTCAGGCTCATGGACTGTGCACTGATGACTCCAGGCGGAATGAGTCTGATCTTGGCCAGAAGGTGCAGGCTCGCTGAGATCATTCACTAGCCCGCCACAAAGATACTGTTGCCTTGCTGGGATAAATCAGCATGGATCTGGACTGCCCCCACATGCTGTCTACCAGGAACAGCTGAGATAAAACTGGAAGGGGACTTTTTCTTCACTCTTTTGATTGTTTTTTGTTGTGGTGATGATGGTTTTTTTCTCCTTCATTGTTTGAACTTTTTATGAGTGTGAGTGTGGTTTCTAGTCCTTTGTGGCTACTGTTCTGTTCTTTTCTTTATCTCTTTCTTCTCTCTTCCCCTCTAATCTTCTGCACCAGTTTCTCAGTTATCATGACTCCCCTTTGTCCTCTGGCCTTACTTGTAATCTTTTCTTCTTCTATTTTCTCCCTAACTCCTTTTAAATTTTAACTCCAGAGAGTAAAATTGACATATTAAGTACTTACATACTGTATGTAATTTTGTGGTCTGGTTGGGTATTTTTGGTCTGTTTTATATTTTGTTATGTGGCTAACAATATAGTTCATATGGTTAAAGTTGGAAATAGTTATAGTTATAGTTATAGTTATAGTTATAGTTATAGTTAAAGTTGGAAATCACCAGTTACCTCAGCTTGCCATTGTCTGGGTTTTGAGTGTTGTTACTGTTATTCTAGATAACATCATGTTAGCCAAAAGGGACATCATTTTTCTAAACAGCTATTCTTTTTTTAAAGAAATATAAAACTATTTATTGACCACTGATCACCATTATTTACAACAAAGTAAACAATATGCATTTGGATAACATTCTAACTACTACAAAGTTATTTTCCTGGCTTCTGCTGAAAACGGTAGCCTGAATACTGAAAATTGAAGCTACATGTAAGGAACAAGTTGGGGTCAAGAAATAACATGCAGGTCAATAGCTTAGATTGCAAGTTTGCCCACTCATTTATTCTAGGTCCTAAATTGTGAACACCGCGAGCCACTCAGTAGGTTTCTGAGAGCCAAGTCAAGACATACATGAATCCTGACTTTTGAGTGCAGATTTCAACTTGCTGTGAAGTAATGAGTCTTGAGGAATTTTTAATGTTCCCTTGTTAACTCTTCCTCAGTAAATTCAAACAAACCAAGTTTTGACTTGCTGCCTTATTCAGGTGTGAAAGTTGTTGGTAGAGATAAGAATTTTTTTTCTGTTTTTGAGACAGGGTCGCACTATGCAATTTAGGCTGGTTTTGCACTTTTTAGCCCAGGCTGTCTTGAACTTCCAAGATCTTCCTGCTTCAGCCTCCCAAGTGCTGGGATTGTAGGTGTGCACCAACATGCCCAGCTAGATAAGACTTTTTCTGGGGGCCGGGGGGGGGGGGGGCGGGGGGGGAAATTTTGGGAGTAAATTGCATTTTTGGGACTAAAGACAAATACAGATTCTGATATGGCTGCTTTGAAAATACCTACTTTAAAATGTCCAATTAACCACAAAACAATCTATTTTACTTAAAAGGTTATGGCTTCAGGAAACTTTTTATTTAACTGGAAGTGATTTCTTAGGTTGCTCAGAATGATGGCATATCAAACATGAGGTTATCACCCATAGTTTTCTTTTTCTGTGTGATTTAAACAGCTATTCTTGCTAGCACTCCAAGACTAAAATTGCCTAAAGTAATAGAAAATACTATGGCATAGTGCCAAGGAACCAGTGGCTGGGCCAAATACGGAACAACTTCTCATCCCCAACAAATTGAAAGCATAAGACCTCATAACAGACTCAAAAACTAAAAACTAGTTTTGCCTGGAAGATATCTCAGAGAAGCAGTCTTTTTCTAAGGGTTTTGAAAACTAGCAATAAAGCAATCCACCAAAGGCAATTTACACGCATCACCCTAGGATAAACTAAAGAAACAACAACAACAAAAAAAAAAAAAAAAAAAAAAAGAGAAGACACCTAAACAAGATACAAGTCCAGTTTACTAAAGGCAAACACAGAGGCCAATGAGTGAGACAATACAAAGCCACCTACCTGGCCTATCTGAAGTTACAATAACTAAGCAATTGAATGAGGCTCTGGAAAAAAATCAAGTTAGAAATAATTTCCCAGATAACTACAGAGATGGTGTCCACAACGAAAACCATGCTTACAGACCAAAACAAGTAGAGGAATTTAAGGAAATTATGAGAGCCATGAATGCTCAACATAAAAAGAAGTGAAATCTATAATGCAGATTCAAATTGATACCCAGAAGAATAAAAGTTTCACTGAAACTACACATAGCATATTAAACCAACATGAGGACAGGATTTCAGACATAGAAAACATACATGCAGTTAGTGATCATGAAAAGAAAGATTTCTTAAAAATAGCAAGGGACCATGAGAAATCAATCTAACAGCTGCCAGATTAGATAGAGAAAAATAATTTAAGATTGACTGGAGTCAATGAAAAAGCAGATGATAACACACACACACACATACAATATATATATATATATATATATATATATATATATATATATATACTGTTCACAGACATCATGGCAGAAAACTTCCCTGATAAAGAAAAAGAATTTAACATATAGTTAAGTGAGGCATATAGAACTCCAATTAGCCATAATAAAAAAGATCTACAGGCAGGCATATCATAATCAAGATTCTAGAAATTCACCACAAGAATAAAATCTTAAAAGCTGTTAAGGAAAAGAAACAAATCACCCATCACCAAAGCTTATCCAAATCACAGCTGACTTTTCAGCACAAACCTGCAAGTCAAAGAGAGTTTGGAGTAAAGACCTTTGAATTCTAAAGGAAAACAGCCTTCATCACAGACTAATGTGCATAACTATCTTTCACAACAGATGGAGAAATAAGATACTTCCATCACAAAGAACATGTGAGGAAATTTATGACCATCAAACCAGCATTCTAATTTATTTTGAAGGACATTGTAGGAAGTGATAACAAGGACTACAACCCCATGAACCCAAATAGAAAGAATCCACCTGGCAAGGTAAACAATGAAACAAAAGGAGAGAAAAAAAAAAGGAGGTGCTAACAAAAGGAAAATAACATGACAAGCATAAATGAATACATATCAGTTATAATAATCAATGTTAATGGCCTCAATTCATCAAACAAGACACAAACTGGCAAAATGGGTAAGGAAGCAAGATAAAAAATATGTTACATACCAGAAACACATTTAATTCAAAAAGAAATTCATAGACTGAAATTCAAAGGATGGAAAATAATACTCCACACAAGAGGAACCCAGAAAAAAGCAGGGGTAGCTATTCTATTTGCAGACATAGTAAATTTCAAGCCAAGACTGAGTGGTAAAGAAGGTCACTGCATCCTTGTAAAGGGAAAAATTCAAGAGGAAGAGATAATCATAAATATATATGCAACAAATACCAATGTACCCAACTATACAAACAAATATTAATGGACATGAAAAAAAATCAAATAAGCACTAACACAATTGTACTGGGGGATCTCATATTCCATTGTCACAAAAAGAGAGAACAACTACACAAAAAATTAACAATGATATATTTGAATTGAGTCAAACTTTGAACAAATGGACTTATTAGATGTTTTCCACCCCATAACATCAGAATTCACATTCTTCTCAGCTGCATATGGAATTTTCTCCATAATACAGCACATATTAGCTCATAGAACACACATAAGCAAATGCGCAGAAATAAAAAAAGATTACATCATCATGCAATGAAATTGGAAATCAATGGTAAAAGAAATCACAAGAACTTTATTAACAAATGGAAATTAAATAACCCCTTCCTCAACAACCAAGGGATTACAAATGAAATTAAAGAAGAATTTATATGTTTTCTACCATTACATGATGATAATACAACATACCAGAACTTATGGGATACAACGAAGGCAGTCCTAAGAGGGAAATTTATAGCAGTGAATGTCTATGTTAGGAAAACAGAAAGTGCAAATAAACAACTTAGTGGTGAACCTCAAACTTCTGCACAAAGAAAAGCAAATCATACCTAAACCTTGTATAAGGCAGGAAAACATAAAGATCAGAGCAGAAATTAACACATTAGAGATTAAGAAACAATACAAAGAATTAATGAAGAGTTGACTCTTTGAAAGATTAAATAAAATTGACAAACTCTTACTGAACTTTATCAAAAAAAAGGGGG
>NDGM011186279.1:0-13292 GCA_002564305.1 Octomys mimax
CTTTAGCTCTCCTGAGGCTGAAGCAAGTGTATCTAGGAGTTTGAGGCCACCTTCAGCAAGTTCAAGGCCAGCCTGGACTACACAAAATAAAAGTCTGTAAGTCTATGAAATAAAATCCAAAAAGGAGGCCAACTCTTACCTATAAATGTGAAATCCTAAAATTTAATTTCTTCAAATTTCCTTTTTAAGGAACATGAACTAAAACTTCTGAGAGTCAGTCCAATTTCTACACTTGCTAGTCCTTGAAATAACTAAACCATGGTGATGATGTAGTGATTACAGTCTTCTGAGTGGTATGTGGGAAAACAAGACCCCCTGAGGATACCAAAATTGAAGCATGCTCAGGTCCTTTGTATAGAATAACACAGCATTTGTGTATCAACAACACCCATCCTCCTGTAGACTTTAAATCATCCTCAGGTCTACTTACAATACCAAACAGAATGTTAAGCATAGAGTTACACTGCACTGTTGAAAGAATAACAATGCAAAAAGTGTGTTTAATACACATGTGCTTTTTTTCCCCAAAAAAAGTTTACAATTTGAATTTGGATCCATGGATGTGGACCTTGTAGAAATAGGGGACCACTGTACTTGAAAAATTAGCATGGCAAACTCTGGAGAATTAGCCATGTCTACGTAAATGCCACATCCTAGTTAGGGGATGGAAAAAGAAAATCCAAGTGGATGATTTAATAGGGAAGCAGCAGATCAAGGTATTAAGCATCTCATCATCTTTCATGTGAATACACATTTGCTTTCCGTATTGGTAGACGCTTAGTAGCAAAATCCACTCTCTTCACAAACACAAAAATATGTTAGAGAAACCTCAGATTGTAAATGTATCTTTTTTGATGTACTGTTGTGCTCTACACTAAGCCAAACTCAATTAGGACTCTTCCTAGTTTTCACACACACACTAAACATCTAACATTTGGATATTCATGGCAGTTGCGCCAGTTACTATTTTTTAAAAAACTATATTGCAGCAAATGGCTAATAGTTCCAATATATTGAATTTAGGTAAAAATAAATCACAAAACACTCCAAACAGTCATACTGTGATATGGTCACCTTCACAACTTGTGTATTGGGGGAAGGGCCCAAAAGTCTGAGGGTGACCCCACAGCATCTGACAATATCTCTAATGAAGTTGGTTGGCTAGCTAAGTGGTACTTGCGAATATTGACTGCTACATGCCACGTACAGTATTTGATTGTATTTTGTAGTTTCCTAATTTCAAAGTTTTTCTTGATATCAAATATTTATTGAATAAGTTTGATATAGGGAAAATACTGAAACAGGAAGTTCAGGAGTCCTAACTAGTCAATTTTAACCTGTCTGGGTATTCTTTAGTCTATTAAGTTCCCTTAACCTATTTAATTCAACAATTACTTTGAAACCACTTATATATTCTCTCACCAACTGTTGGCACATGTGCCAAGACATCAGTCCTGTGTATTTCACTAGGTTTCTAATTTAACACATACCTAATTAAACTAGATGAGTATTTTCTTATTGTCAAACTTTAGGTTGTGAAAAATCTGGCTGATAGGGGACAATCTTAACAGAAGGGAAAGCACCACGCAGTTACGGATCCTTTTGTTCATTTTCATGGACTTCTCCTTCATTTAAAAAAATCCTTTTAATTCAAACTTCACAGAGTTATGCCACAGACTGAGTTCTGAATACCATTAGTTTTGTATCTGACAGTAAGTCCAATAATTCAATTTCCTGTAACTGCTTCCAAACCATGGTCTGTGACTAAGACTGACAGAAGACAAGTGCTTTCGTAGCAATTTTCCATAAAGTTAAAGCAGATTTTTACATGCATTCCAAATTTTCTAAACTGCTTGTGTCAAAATTTTTTAGGAAATACATAATACACAGTTCTATCAATTATTTATTAAGAAAACAAAAAGCAAACACAATGGCCTCCACACTTAAACAAAAAAGCACTCTGAATTAGAAATGTTTGGCTAACACTGCCTTAGCCAAAATGACTGTGAGGTAATTTCTTACTACACAGAGAACATTGCCAGTGGTATTTTTTCCTTTAAGCAATCCCATTTTGTCTATGGATTAACTGCTTTTTAATCTTGAGCTAAGTGTCTTAAGCATTACCTCCTGGAAGGACATAGCATGTATCTTAATCCTTAGCCACACAACAGTACATAGCTTTATGTATTAAATAGCTATGTGAGGAGCCAGGTGTGGTGGCACAACTGTAATCCAAGCATTTAGGAAGCTGAGCCAGTTTTGCTGAGTTCAAGGCCAGCCTGGGATACATAGGAGTTCTAGATGACCCTCCCATTACATATGAATTTGTTCTTCATTTGGCCCTGGGAATAGAACTCAGAACCTTGCAGTTGCAAGGCAGGCACTATGCAACAACCCTGGCTCCACCCTACATTACAAAGAGAGACCCTGTCTCAAAAAACAAAGAAAAAAAGAAAAGCTGAGTCCCCCTATTTACTTTATCCTTCAAATTAAACCAAAACTGTCTTCTTCAATAAAATAAAAGTGGACCATTCTACAATTACATTTTTTTTTTCTATTATTAACTTTAAAAAACTCCAAGTCAGGTATGGTGATGCACTCCTGCATCCCAGCACTTGTGAGGCTGAGATGGGAGGTACACAAGTTTGAGGCCAGCCTGGGATACATATATCAAGTTCAAGGCCAATGTCAACTAGAGTGACAGCTTGTCTCAAGAAAACAAAATCAACTATTCTAATAAAGTTCAAACTTGAAATTCAGGTATTTACTTATAATCTTCAATCCTAATATAGTAATCACAGGATGGCAGTTTACCTTTGATTTTAAACCCATCTCCCCAAGATTACGTATTGAGTGGGAATTGGTTTTTAGATGTTTCCTAAAACCTGTGACTGGTGTACAACCTGCAGCCTACCATATTTCTTTTTCTCATTGTTTGAGTGAAGAGAACTGTCTTAGTTTGCACATAAAATAGTTAAATATATAAATAACAAAATGTACTATTTTGTAACACTGGGGAGGGGGGAGAGTGAGTCACAGGTTGGATATGCCTGCTAGAAATCCTAAGAAAGACTGAACATTAAACACTGTCCACCTATGAGTGAAGTAGCTCTCTAAAGAGCACCAGGAGGTAGCGTGAGTTATTTACAGACATTCATATAAAACATACAAATAAAATTCCTCACAATCTTGCAATTCAAACTTGTTAACTTAAGTACAAAAATATCTGAATCACACATAAGTTTTACAAAAGAAAGTATTTTCCCAACCCAGTCTAAACTAGCACACTTGCAAAGAAATCTGAATTAAATTTCAGTCAATAAAATTCACAAGCCAGAACCAGTTTAGTGCTCACGAGTTTATATTTTTAGGTTTGATAAAGATTCTTGTGTATTTTCTAAATACACAGACAAAACAGTTTTGGAAGTTTACATACATGTCTTAGGACATTTATATTAGGTAGGTAAATTACATTTTAAAAAATTGGTCTTCGTAAAAGATCCTTCCAGAGAGCTTTTACAAACAGCAGTCAGGGAAAAAAAGTGTTTTTTTATGTTTACAGTGTTTAAAATGTTGATTTTCCCACTTCATAATGGCCTCAACCATCCCTCTCCTTAGCCCAAAATTTTGTTTTTAACTGATGCCATAAAATTCAGGGCTAGAAAACATTAAAATGTGCTTATCCCTAGTGCATTTTCAATGACTGAGAAGTATTTAAAACTTCATTTGAAAGCAGGGATACAGCAGCAAAAACAAATCCACTTTCCACTTTAAATCCTAGTATGACTAAGAAAATGCCTGTTTGTTCATTTTTAAGAGTGTATATTATGTACCATATAAATTTAAGGATCTGGGTGACTGAACGGCACAATAACTGGGGCTCATATCTAGTCTTTCAGTTTTAAAAAAAATTACCCTTTAAAAATAAAAACGCCACAACCCACTAATAGCATACACTACACTGGGGTTTCGTATCTTAAGTCCAAATGATAATTGCTTTATCAAGAGGAAGAATAAGGATGTTTATTTGGGGGAAGGACACACAAAATTCTTAACATAGCTATTTTATATGTTCAGTATAAATCTCCATAGATAGACTTCTTTAAAGAGCTGCAGGCAAAAAAAAAAAAAAAAAAAAGTTGTTTAAAGAGGCAGCAAGAGAGCCTCCCAGAAAGCACGGGCTACAGAATTAGACCTGACCAAGTCTCAGCTCTACTGCAGCTGCAAGATTAGGCAAGATTCTGAATCTCTGAGCCTTTCTTCATCTATAAAATGGAGACAATAGCACCTACCTCAGAGGGGTGAAATAATACACACAGCACAACGGCAAGTGTGGGCACTCAAAAAGCATTGGTAGCTTTTGGAATCATTTCTCAGAAAAAAGAATCTAAATTTTTCATGTTCAGAAAATCATAAAAATACTTTTGAAGGTTTAGATTCATACAAAAACCCTCTTGGGTTTTTTCTTTTAGTTATCAGATTTCCCCATAATACATTATTCCAGTCATCTTTAGGCTTTATGATCACATTAACACAAATTCCAAGCACAAATCCTTTTATTTTCTATTTTCTATTCCTTCTTTCCAACACTTTTCCTCATTTCTCTTCTCTTGCTTCACATCTGTTATTAAACAAGATCTATAATATACTAAGATGTACCAGTGTTTGAAAAACTTTCCTGTCAACTAACTCATTCAGCTCACACTTCTTCACTGGAATGGCTCCATTTAAACCAGCTGTGTCCTCCCCCACCCCAAAATTTCAAAACTATGCATCCATGTTCCCCCTCCTATAATGTTTTTTTTAAAATAAGCTCTCAATTGCTTAGGATGCTAATGTTCAGGAAGTTATCTAACTGTAAAAATAAGGGCCAAGACCCATAACAAAGAGGGAGCCATACAGAAGTAACTCTTTAAGAATCCTCAAAAATATGATCTTGGATTAGGAAAGGGCCTGCTACTACAGAGTGAATGTGAAAGTTTATAAACCTCCCTTAAAGTTAAAAACTTTAAAATATTTTTCATTTAAAATATAAATTACGAGAAAACTTCACCAAACATGTAACACATAATTCTGCCAGTTTCAGACAAAACTGAGTATTCATTCCATTGCTATCTCTCCAAGACCAATTGTAAGTCCTTAGTATCTATCAACTTCCTGAAATTGTACTTTAAGTCAGAAAAAGAATATACTTAAAAAAATAGAAATGTCCAGTAGTATACCTTAGTACTAAAACTATTAAAAAAAAAAAAAAAAAAAGATCCAGAAGGGAAATAGGCAGTCCCTCAAGATCATGAAACAAAATAAGTTAGGCAGTCAGCAAGTAGAAAATACCTGTAGATTCTGTTTCTGGTAAAATGTTTACTCAAAGTAATTTTTATATAGGCTGAGGCTAATATATTCAAGCAGTATAAACATTTTTCCTTTGGATTACCTAAAAACAAACTTTTAAAATATCATATGTCAGATGACTAAAAAATATAGCCAAATCTGTCACAATACAACATTAAAAATTAATGGATAATTATAGATTTTAAATTAACAGTAACAAGCTACCTACAGCAAACCTTTCCAACTAAAATCAAAACAAAAGCACAACAATCCTGTAGTGTACCAAGTGTGTATTTCAATTTACTGTATGCAACCTAACAAAAATTTGGTCATAATTTACCAGATATACAAATATGATTTAATAAAAGAAAATTCAGTTTCAAGAGAATACGTTATCTTGAGGAAAAGTAAAAATACATTAAGAATGTAAAGCCAAGTCCAGTTTCTATGCAATAAGTGAACTATAGTCTAATAAAGCAGATTTAGGTGATTTTTTAGATATATATCTTTGCTCTTTAATATATATTTATATAGACAGATCTACCAATTGTAAACTATGGTTTATTTTAAAGGGGATAAAAAGGATGAGACAAATCTTTATACTATACTTACATATTCACAAAGCAGAACATTTTATGTGTAAAATACTTTTTCACTCATCATATCTTTGCCCAACTAATTTCTATCTTGGACCTCACTAGTATTACATGTTACTCATTTATCTAGAACATTGAGAACAAGATGTGGTCTTCAGTTTTAAGCAAAAATCAATCCAAAACTATTCATTTGTCAGGCTTAGTTATGTAGAAACTACAAGAAAGTCTGGATGACAAAAGGTACAACTAACCGTGGAACTGGATTCAGCCAAGCAGAGATTTCATTGCCTGACATTAAATCTTTACTCCAGTGAAATCAGAGAAACTGATACATCTTGTTAAAAAGAAGCAACTTCTCAACTCTGACCAGATGGAGCACCAAAAGGATTGTCATCTGTCAAAGTATCTGCAATATCCCCCACACAACTAGCATAATTTAGTTACCTGATATAAAATAGGAAAATATACTTGATTTTTATTTAAAAGAAAGCTGAAAATATGATGTCCCTCCATCTTATATAATATACAATATGTTCCCAATAAATGTTCTCCACATTAATACATGAAATGTTGCTGAGTTCCACAATCAGCTAATTCATCATCTAAATAAATCTAACAATAAACTTAATACACCACCTTTTGTACCCTGAAAATTTTAGTTAATAAAGCCTCTCAACAATTTATTTGTAAGATTTTTTTCATACTATTAAATCATCGTGACTACAGAAAGACTGTTTCAAGATATAGTGTTTTACAGATGGGAAAATAAATTAGTGTGATAAATCAACAATAATTTCAAAAACCCAATTATCCCAGTAAGTATGAAACAAAAGAAAATGTACATTTTGTGTTAATTTTAATGATAAAAAGGGCACAGGAATAGAAACCTGATATTTCACTTATACTGCATAACAAGCTAACCAAACTGGACATAGAAGATAAATTATGAAACAAATCATTCTTGTTTCTATGACTTTTTAATCCGTTTTTTGTCTCTCAAATAAGGCTGAGGTATAGTACACTGGTAAAAATAAGAGGCAAACAAGAATAGTGCCAAAGTAACAGATACCCAAAACCAAATACCACATTTAAAAAAAACCAAAACAAAACAAAACAAAAAACATTATATAGTAACCATTTATCAGATTAGAGCAGCAGGAGAAAGTTACTTCTAAATCATAATCATTTTAGTGGTCTTTGTCAGCTTTGCCACATTAACTTCGCAACATCATTCTTCATTTATAAAATTCATGTCAGCAAAGGGAAGGGGCTGGGGAAAGTCAGTTAGTTCATTCCAATAAATTACCTCTCCAGTTCTCATACACATGCCCATCAGCACAAAATTGAGAAATACCTAAAACTAGGAGATTTTGTTTTTAAGTTATGAAGCAAATTAAAATGGAAAAATACAAGAAAATAGAACCAATGGGGTTGAAAAAGCCCCTCACTGAAAAATCTGTATTACAAAAAATAAAATTAATAAAAATAAAAATAGAAACAAAACTCTACTAGTACAAACTAGCCTGAGTGGTTTGATGGACAGAGTGATTGGGTCAACTGTCACTGTACTTCTACAAATGAATTTTCTTCATTCATGTTAAAGTGGCACATGAATGTAAGCTATTAAGGACAGGTACTATATATTCATAGGACCCAAATAGTTACTGTATATCCTATAAATAAAAAATATTTTACTTTGATAACTGACTGAATATGTGGGGACTCCATGTAAGCAACCACATGGTTGTTTGCTGAATAGTCCTGTGCAAATATAAAAAAAATTTTTTTTGCTATAAGGCTTTGACCCTACAGTTTTCACAGCAACATAACTACCATCCAGCATGTACCATATTTTGCAAGCCTTCAAGTTCAACAATCCAAATTGTCGACTCATATTATGTCCAAATGCAGCATCCTTGAGGAGTATAGTAGGTCAGTTAATCATCCAGGGGCATACAGACATCTCCTGATTCATCCCATCGAGGTGGGTCATTCTGATCTTCTCCATCATCAACCAGCTCTTCATCAGCTTCTCGTACTTCATTCTCTTCATATTCTTCATCCCGAGGGAATTCTGCGTCCTGTCCCTGATCTACACCTTCTTGCCCTCCTGGTTGTGATTTATCTGCACAGTCTACACAAACACCATAGCGACGAGATCCATGTCTTATTCCAACACTGGCTGCTAACATGAAGATCTTCTTACACACCATACATTTGTATTTTTTATCCTTTGTATGCACCTAATTAAAGGGGGAAAAATTCAATATAAGGATAGTATAGAAATAGAATGCATGTGAACCACTCAAATTAAACCACAATGAGTGAATGTATCAGTGTTTTAGTATGAAGCTCAGAATCATTTCACAAATATATTTTTTGTTTAAAGCAATTTAAGAATCATCCTTAAATTTGTAAATAACTTAAAATGCTTTAAACTTCACTGGCATAAACACCGTTTATCACAGATTGGTTGTTATTTAAAATTACTTACCAAGGAATGTCTTTTTACATGTTCTCTTCGAGTAAACAGCTTCCCACAAATATCACAGCTAAATGATCTCACTCCCGTATGAATGAGCAAGTGCCTTTTTAGTGTTCTTCTGTATTTGGCTACATAGTTACAATGAGGGCATTTTAACTTGTTCACCATGATTAGAGATGATTCACCTTTAAGAATTAAAAAAATTAAAAAGAATTCTTATTAAACTCACTATCAAGGCTTCTCTCTCCATCTCTAATAGCAAATTACATAGGGTTATGACTTACTATATAACCCAGAATAAGGAAGCATTTTAATTATTAAAATTTTAAAATTCTGCCAGATGTAGTAACAATGTATGCCTGTAATTCAGGAGGCTCAAATAGGAGCATCCTGACTTTGAGGCAAGCCTGGGCTAACATAGTAACTTCAGGGCCGGCCTAGGCTAATAGCAAAAACTCATTTCCAAAAACAAAACTGAAACTCAGAATTCTCTATTTGTTGGGGAGGGGAAGAGGGTTTGGAGGGAAGAAGTTATATCATATATAGGTACAAATTTTTTATGATGAATGTGATCATTATATATACCTAAAATATATCAATAAAATCTGACTTAAAAAAGAATTTTCTATTTGTTTGGCTAGTTGATACTTACCATTTTCCCAAGTTTCTTGTTTTGGCCAAGATTCTGGCAATAATCCATACTTGAAATCATTTGAAGCACCTGGTAGCAACCCATACTTGAAATCACTTGAAGTACCTGGTAGTAATCCATACTTGAAATCACTTGACAAGCCAGGTATCAAACTATATTTGAAATCATGTGAAGTACCTAGTGCAATAAAAAAAGTTCCTTGAATCCAGAAAGCGTCAGACATAGGAGTAGATACAGCATTCTCCACAGCTACTGTTACTCTGGTCCAATCAATCAGTGATTCTAGCCTCTGGATTATTTTCAAGGGCTGCCAACTTGTCTCTCAGCTCTCCCTTATTAGCATTCCAGAGCCAGTACTTCACATAACAATAAAATACCAATTCTTTTAAAATACCAATTCAAAGCCTGTCACCATCCTATGGAAAGGCTGAAAGGGTTAGTTACCTACCTCACTCCGAAGTAAAAAGCCAATTTCAACATCCTACAACACCTTGGAGGGTGGTGTCCCTGCCTCCAAGCACCCAGCTTGAGACCTCCATTGCAAGCCTTTAGGCCTCTGTGTGGTTCAGTGGTAAGCAGATGCCCACTTCAAGGCACTTACGTGTGTGAAAAACTCCTTTCCAAGGTATGTGTATGCATACCTCATTTATGCAAAAACACAGGCTCAGAAACCCTAACCCAAAAACGTGAAGTCGGGGGCCAGGGAGATAGCTCAGCAGTTTAAGAGCCTGACAGGCAAACTCAAGGACTCAGTTGAGATCCCAGATACCGGCTTGGATCCCTGGTACCCATGCTGTGCCAGCCCTACCCTTGGCCCACCCAGCCCACCACTGAAACCCCCACTGAAACCAGGCGTAGTGGTGCACGCCTGTAATCCTACTACTGGGGAGGCTGAAACAGGATCACTCAAGTCCAAGCTGTATACTGAGACCCTGTGCCAAATACATAAATACATAAACCAAACACCCTCCCCCTCCCAAAAACCCCCTGAAATCTGAAATGCTTCCATAGCTGGAGTTTTGACCACCACATGATGGCTCAAATCTTCTCATTTTCAGATTAGAGATGTTCCACTGGTAAACCCCATGGAAATATTGCAAAATGTAAAAAACGGTATCTTAAAGCACTTGTGATCCTAGGCACTTAGGCACTTAGGATCACAAGTTATACCTCAATTTGAAATAAAATTTTACTCCCAAGAACACTGAGGTTTTAATAAAAGAATGCTTACCAAAGTGTATTTCATAAAAATGTATTTTCTTGCATTTACTGGACACTTAATAACTGAGGAATGTAAGATATTCCTTCTTTGGTGAAAGCTTCAATACTTTAGGAAGTAAAAAGGTACTTAATGTATAGGGGTTTTTTTATTTTCCCCCAGTACCGGGGGTGGAACTCATACATTTTTAAATCCACTAATGTAAATTGTTTTTACTTGGAATACAAGTTCCCTATTTTTTACGTCAAAAAAGGCCTTTGCGGATTACAAGTCCAATCTACTAGTGAGACCCTGAATACACTGTAGACTCTTCCAAGGCCTTTGAACTCGTAATTTGACTACAATTACCGTTAGGAAGAACATTTTCAGAATCCCAAAGTAAAACAGCACTTCCATATATTCAGGAAAAGGACTAGGACAACAGTAGCAGACCGCTGAGGTCAATTTTCAGTTTCAAATTTCTAAATAGTTGTGGCTTCATGATTCACACATCTCTCCTCCCCTCTCCTCTTTGTCTTTTACAAATAGGATCTCCATATGCGTTTAGGCTGGTCTTGAACTCACAATGGTCCTCCTGCCTCAGCCTCCCAAGTGCTGGGATTACACGTATGAGCCTCCGCCTGGCCATATTTCTTATCTAAGTCATTATACAACAAATTAAGCTCTGAAAGAACAAGACTGTCTTTCTGATCTTTGCAGTTCTAATATCTAAAACATAAAAATGTCCACCAATTATTTGTGGAATTTTTTTTCTGATACAAGCTTTTGCTATGCAGTTCAAGCTAGCCTTGAATTGACTTTGTAGCCCAGGTCAGCTCCCACCTCAAAGTGATCTTTCTGCCTCAGCCTCCAGAGTGCTGGGATTATAGTGGTGTATCACCACAGCAAGATAATTAATTTTTTACTCACTCAAAATACCTGGAAACTAGGTATGGTTTCCAAGAAACCATGTTAGATGTGCCAATGTGTTCAATTTAATATTCACAAAATGGGTACAAAATACTTAAACTTTTACAAACTGCTAATCAAAACTTCAGAATTATTTTTGATATCTGAAATTGCATTTCTGTATAAATGCATGCATGGTAACAAGACTTTTTTAAAGAATACAAATTATAAAGTCTTATCCAAAATTTCTTATATCTCTTCTAATTCTTCTAATTAGCAGAGATTACTTATAGAAATAATAGCCTGAATAAAGAATTGTCATTATAATTTGATCTACTCCCTATTGGTTAGTGCTCAATATCTTTCTAGACACATTATCCCATGATGGCAAACTAAGGAGAAAGCAATGTTTTTGATGTCTTAAGACATAAGTTGTAAGACGAGTTGATCCCAGATATATATAAACATATCAATGGATTAAAATGACTTTCTTCCTACGACAAATGACTCTAATTAAGGGTTGGTTTGTTTATTTATTTATTTTTGTGTGTTTGAGACAGGATTTTCCTATGTAATTCATGCTGACCTTGAATTTATCACGTAGCCCATACTTAGCTCAAACTTACAGTGATTCTCCTGCCTCAGCCTCCTGAGAACCGGGATTAAAAGTGTGAGCCATGATGCCTGGAAGGGGTTTATTCTTTTGAGACTGAAATAAATGACATGGATCCTTCTCCAAACCAAGAAAGCAAATGTAATACTCTTACTATATTACTAATTTTCTGTACCAGCAAAAGAACGAACAAACGAACGAACGAACAAAAGAGAAAAGAAAGATTGATTTAAAATCTAATGTATCTGACCTGGGCTAATTTCAAAACTAGTTCTAATAATTCTCTTCAATGGTTAGGGAACCATAGATATATAAGGCAGTCTCCTTCAAAATGTGCTTAAACTTGGCATGATGGCACATACTTGTAATACTAGCACTTGGAAGCTGAGGCAAGAGGACTGCTGTGAATTCAAGGCCAGCCTGAGCTCATAGCAATATTCTCTCAAAAAACAAGCCTAGCCAAGCCAAGCCAAGCCAAAACTCTAGCTTAATTTTTATCATTTAGAAGCCTGTGTTCTTTTTGTAAGGAGTGTCCTAATAGTCCTTCCCCAGTCAATTTTGAAAGTCATTTCAAAACTATGGAAGTTGAAGCATCAAGTATCCATAACACTTTAGCTTTAACAAAATTAATTCTGCTGTATGTTCTCTTTGTGTACTCAGATATGTTTACAAACTATTTTAAAACTTTATTTACCTTAAGCCCCAAAGCAGGATATAATCTAGGGCAGTGATGTCGAGTCTCTGAGAGATCAATGCCCAAACTACAATATAAAATCACTTACTTATTGCAAGGTGCCAACATTGCAATTAAACCCGAATACTGAGGTTTTAGTTTAGCAAACACAACTCATACATTAACTTTTTAAAAAATTTAACATCTTGTCTTAAAAACAAATAGCATGTGTGTCTTAGATCTGCCCCCACCATCCTACAGCATCCTACAAAACCAAAGAAGTTGAGTCCTGATTAAATCTTAAACACAAACCACATATCCACATTTAGAACTCTTCCCAAAATGTGTCTAATTCTCAGGTAATCAAGATCCATACTACATTTATATGATCTCTTTTACTCTGCTTGTCTTTCATGACAGAGTTTGAGCCACCTACTACATAGCTAGATGTACTTAGGTCTGTTTTTTTCTTTCACAACTAGATGCAGGTTATACATTTTGCAAGAATATTACACAAGTAATGATGGTGTGCTAGCTAACGTCACTTTATTTCAGTGTGTTCTTTTCTTAGTGATATTTTTACTTGGTTTGTATTAATATTTTTCAGGTCTTTTTATTATAAAGATGCTTTCTCTCCCTTGCAGTTTTAAGTTATCTGTAGAATTATACCTGAGATCAACTGAAAATGTCATTCCTCAGGAACTTTTTTTTGTACTTCACACAGGGTCTCACCACATAGTTCAGGCTGGACTTGAACTCACTAGGTAGAGTCCAGAACTTGCAGCAATCCTCAGCCTCAGCCTCCCGAGTGCTGGGATTATAGGTGTGTGCTATG